>VZTU01022150.1:5511-16646 GCA_013400835.1 Zapornia atra | reverse complement strand
TTTTTAACCTGATACTTGCTATTAGCATGCTTACTCCAAGTAAGCAGCAGTCAGGTATCAGACTAATAATGTTCACATTGAAGTATAATTTATAATACATTGATGACTACTTTGAGGAGGTAGGACAAATTAGCCAAAGGGGTGAAGTCAATATGCATAAATTACAGCCTATTAAAGCTCCATGTGGATTCTCTCATTCAGAAGGAAAGCAACCATCACTATAGCCTAATCCCTAAAAGATTTCAGCTCTACTGAGCTGAAGCCATGTGACTTCCAAATTAAAGCATCTACACAGGGATTCAATAAATGCCTTACAGTGGGATTAACCTCTGGTGAAATAAAGCATTAACTTCACTCTTTTCTGGAGGATCTCCATGTAGAAAAACCCTATTATAATTTTAGACTAAATCAAACATGGCAGCAGAATTAGGCTTTCAAATGACTGCTGACATAAATGTGGTCAGACCCTGTCAGTCAGCAAATTGACAATGAATCCCATTCCCCCATTTCTAATTTTTTCTAAATTTGAAGTTTCCATAGGAAATAAAACTCAGCAAAGAGGGCTTTGCATTGCTTAAAATGATTAAGTTAAACCAGGCTGAAACCAGTCATTTTGAAAATGTTTTTGGCACTTTTTGTGTATCTGTATGGAACGAGGCCATGAGTGGCTATGAGGCCATAGGCAGGGACTTACCCTCTCAAACACGCAAGAAGAATAAAATAAAATCAAAAAAATAAGGGCATAAAAATACTGACTCTGTGACATGTAAAAGCTGTAGGAAATAAGTGTAATATTTTAAGTGTTTATCATCACAATGTGTTTAGCGTATAAACTAGAAGCAATGCAAGTAGTAATACACGCTAGGTATTATAACTTTTTGACTGAGTCTTGAAGCTACTGAATTTTGTGTCAGGTTGCTATAGCTTCCAATTAATTACAAATCTGCACATTCCAAAGTACCTTGTACTAGAAAAAGCTAAGAGGTGTGAAATCATCACCAGGAGTTGCTTTTGAAAGTTAAATAGCTACATTTCAGGCTAAATAGAAAATAAGTACACTTTGAACAAAAATGCAGTGTAATCTCTACTCAGACACATTGCAAATGTGCTGTCCTTTGGCATTTGTTTAGAGAAGATGATTTTTGTGTCATTATGAGTGCAAATAAAAAAAGTGTCTATGCACAGAAGTAAATAATTTGTCTGAAGTTAAACTTAAAACTCTTTAAAGCAACAGAAGCTTTCTTGTGGCATCCAGGTGCACTCTATAGCATCAATAAAAATAAATTACAAACTAACCCCAAACAGAAACCTGTGTGAAATAATACACTTTATACATGGTCTTTCTCAGAACACCAAAATTAAATTAAAGCAGTCTGAACTCTCACAAAAAAAAACAACCAAACAAAAAACCAACAACAAACAAACCAGACTTATTTTTGCCTCACTTGCCTAGTAATGTACAAAATTGGGATGTCCCAGAGTAGTTTTCTTGCCGTTGTAAAAACATTGGTGACAGGGTTTTTATCCCTTAGGACTGATTGTTCAATGAAATGCTAGTAGCACCATGTTCCAAAAAGTGATCAGGTGCCAGGAAGAATAATTTTAACAATAGCTTTCTTTATTACAGTTGCTAACATTGTTGTGCCTTCATATAAGCAGTACAGTGCTTCAACTTTGTTTAGATAAACCAAAGTTATGCTTTGGGCAGATCACCTCCTAAACAAAAAAGATAAATTCTCAATTTATGTGTATTAGTTTTGGAGCTGGATGGTCTTGTGAAGCTGTGAACTTACTGGTCTTGCTGGCACCGTTCTGAACAGCTGGAGCTCAGGACAGGAAATTTGTCAGTATTCCAGCAGACACACGGTTTGTGAAAAGTCCATTATAGTGCCACATCAGGAATGACTAACTGTGGGTGTCCAAGCAGGGATCTGCAATGATTTGTATATAGCTCTGCTATCCTAGCCAGTTCAGAAAGTCAGAGGAAAAAATCAGCTGTTGGCAGCCTGCAGGACTTGGTAGTCTGTGACAGAGATGCCAGTCCATCAGTTTCACACACCTGTGTGTTGAGGCTGTGCCATGACAGGATTAGAGTACAGCTCCAGCTACAAAATCACTCACCCTGCACTGCATGTCTCCCTAGAGATGTAACAAGAAGCATGCAGCTCATTTTGGTGGAAAAAAATTTGGACCATCAGTTGGCTGTGTGGAACTCTGGTACAGTTATCTAAAGGCATTTTTGCACTGCCCAGGACTGCTCCATGGAGAGATGGTCTGCCAGCTGGGGCCAAGCTGGTGACAGAAAGGAAAGGGTAGCACCCTGAAGCATCATTCCCAGGCTAACCAGTTCTCTCATGTGATACTGGAACAGATGCTCTGCTTCCACAGACCTGAGGTGTGCCTTCTACACGGTACCTACCATTCATGTGTGGCATCTGTCTTGCCTAGAATTAACTGGGGACTTCTACACAAATTTCCATCTTTCAGGTGCCACCTGGGAGTTCTTTCCAGGGCCTTACAGCTCATGCAGACATGGGTGACACAGGCCAAGCTGAGAGCCCAGCTATTTCTGAAGCAAGGCTCAGATGACGGGCAAGGCTTCAGAGCAGTGGAATAGGCTGCCCAGGGAGATGGTGGAGTCTCCTTCTCTGGAGATATTCAAGGCTTGTCTGGAAGCCTATCTGTGTAATATGAGATAGGGAACCTGCTTTGGCAGGGGGGTTGGACCCGATGATCTCTCGAGGTCCCTTCCAACCCCTACGATTCTGTGACTCTGTGATTCTGTAATGAGGAATTAGGGCACCAGCAGAACCATTGACTCATCTGTGCATTGTGGATCAGAGAAGGGTATCACATTCTTCCTGGCACCTCTGTGATGCTCTTTGTCCTGTTGGATAAACTTTTGTTTAAACTAACTAACTTTTGTAGTTATGAGTGTTAGTAACATTCATTCTGTCAAAGCAGGCTCTGTCTAACCCCTGACAATGTAATTCTCTGACGGTAATGTTTTCCTGCACTGTTAATAGGAAAAGGTAACATGAACTGTTGACCTACATGATAAACACATGTGAAAATTCAAATTGCTTTAGTAAAAAGGGAAAGATGAATGTGGTCTTATTCAAATGCAGTTTATTTGGTTATACAGAAATGAACAAATAGGAAATTTAGATATAACTCAACATCTTGCCTCGATGAAGCAGACATGGCTTGCCCACAAAGCAGCACAAGAACTAGCTGCATTCTGCAAAGTCCACCTAATGCTGCAAAGCTCTTAACAATGTCATACTGCTAGAAGTTAATATTGACATGTACAGCAGAACACGTTTCCCTAAAAGTTAACAGAAAAAGCTTTAAGAAAGATGTACATTCAAGCTGATCATTGCTACTATTGTGGTAACTCTGAAAAGGTTCTTCATTTTTTCTTTGCTTATTTTTTGGATAATGTATCAATCCCTTGAAATTGGGGCATTTATGCTACCGATCCTACTGAAACTAGTAATTCTTTTAGTTAGGTTTTGTGGGGGTTTTTTTTCTGTAAAATATGGTAAATATCTAAAATATTTATACTAAAGCAACTTTTGCTGTAACTTTTGTCCTTTTTGTAAGATATTTTCAGGAGGGGTATGGGAGGGGGTGTTTTTTGGTTTTTTTTGTTGTTTTGGGGGGTTTTTTTGCTTTGTGAAAATTTTGGTTTAACTGACTCTAAGTAAATTATATTTTTTATTTGTATCTCACTCAGGATCAGGAATCTCCTCTCTCCCTTGGAAAATCTTAAAATTAATTGAAAAATAAAGGGGTTTGTACTTTGTTTAAAACCCCCACAATTAATAGAATCAAGCTGTATGTGCAATTGTACTTATATGTGTTCATTATTAAAATGAGCTGAAGAACAAACTGTAATTTAGACCATCTTTATAAGGAAAGTGTGTTTTTCTGAAATTAAGAAACTTGTACTAGCAAGTGTTGGCATTTTAGCCATCAGCAACTTAAAAGTCACTCTAGTGAAAAAGAATCTAAGAAATATAATCTTTTTATGTTCAAAGAGGATTACACCCAAAAAATCACTGAAGCTTGTCTCCTGTACATCCAGTTACCCTCAAATATTGAAGAGCTCACCAGGAAGAGAATATGAAAATGTGTATTTAATAGCTTCTTTGAAGCCTAGTATCAAAAAAAGTTTCATCATTGGAGTTGATTGTCCACTTCAGCACAGAATTATGTGGTTTTTCTTTGCACAGAATAAATATAATGAGCCTTGAAATTTGAGGACAGTACCAGAAATAAACTGCTTTAGACACAGTTTCAGAGATAAATGCGGCTAAACTGGGTCTGTTGGAGGAGCGACCAAGTTTCAAGGAGATGAATTATCTATTAACACTCTCAGAGAAAAAATGCTTGGGGCAGAAGATTAAATGCAGTGTGATATATGATATGACAACAATTCTTAACACAAACTGAAAGGTTGATAAGTATTGTTGCAATGGCATTTAGCACTTCCCATTAGATAAATACTATTAATTGATTTTGATTTTATATGGTAATTAGCATGTAGCCTAATTTTGACATCCTTACTCATCAGGATTAAATTTAGTCGAGTCAGTAGCAGCACACCACATTTTTCAGGCCCCAAAACATTAAGTTACAAAAGATGGGTTATTAATGGAAAGAAACCAAATTATTCATATTTACTACTGGAGCTTCCTTCCTGAAGACCATGAACTTCTTGCTTATAGGTTGTCCAAGGAAAGGGTTAGATAATTGTCATTGAAAATAGAAGTAAACCCTGCAGAGTCTGACATGTAGTAGACCTTAGTTCTGCAGCCAAGACTGATTTTTATATCTCATAGCTTATAGGTCACCAAACCCAACTGATGGAAAAGTGCACACATTTAAAATTAAGTTATTTTAACAGAAGTTTTTATCAAATTAATCTAAGATTAGGTTCAAGTTTTTCTGTTTTGGAATTACTCTTGATTTTGCTTTTCAAAAAGCTAGCACAGCAGGGAAGCCATATGCAAGGGTGAGATTCGATTTCATCGTGAGTAATGAAGCAGGGTGCTATTGCAAGGAGAAACCTGTTATCTTGATATTGGGGAGGGGGAGGGATGAAACAGGCAGAAATATTTTAAATCACTGTCATTAGGTTTCAGAGTTAACAATATCTGAATGGATAAAATAGCTGAATTCTTTGATTTCTCAAGCCTTCAGACTGCATGCAGCCTCTGGAAGTCAAGTTATGTTGGGTTTGTTTATTTCATGAGTTGTGAAGAAACCCTTGTAAAACTAGGAACTCTTTTTTTACTGGAAGATTTTTTCTACAAAGAAGGGAATGATAGAGTAGATGTGTCACCAAAAGTATAGAGGTCTACTTCCCATTGTTTCAGAACAGCTGGTCATTCTTCAGTATGCTTGCCAAAATATAGCTCTATAGGTAATTACATGTTTGCTGTCAAAACTGGCCACTATCACTCACTGTGAAGTGCTCTGCATGAGGAATACATCTTCTGTTGATACTCATTATTGCTAAGGGTCAGTAGTAGAACCTGTATGTGATAAACAGGAGGCAAAATCCTGTTAGGGGTGGGAAAAAATGGTAAAAAAATGCATAAAGTGTGTAATTTTAAACACAGATGATAATGGAAGACTATTAGAAATCTTTATTTTTTCAGCATGGTACAGATTGCTGAATGGTCCGAGTTCAACTGGCAAACCTGAACAAGTACAAAATAAAAAGAAGTCAAGCCCACACAATATAAAGACACAGTAGAGTGTTTCACAATTCCTGCCATCCTGTGCTTCTTGTGATAGCTAGAAAGTAAATATTCTAGGAGACTTAGTGAAGACTACTACACAAATAAATCCCTCATGATAATTTAGTATAACTGTTTTCAAACTTTCTGCTCCCCTTATTTTCCCCACTCAGTTTCAACTGTTTCAGCAAACAAACGTCCACCATGAGACATACAATCTCAGTATATCTGTTTTCTATACACTAATTTCAAAGCAACTAAATATAGCAGTATTTAGGGAAAATGCCTGGAGGGGTTTTTTTCATTATTTTGTATCTTCTTCCAAAGAGCTTTTACTAGACTTGACGTACTGGGGCAAGCTGCATTTCTGCTTTTCTCCCCTAAAAGGTTAGCTGTTTTCTTTCTCACTCTTAAAAATATTATTTCAATAGCTGCCTTGATAGGAGGGCAACCAGAGAGGTATTTTGGCTCTAGTCCTATAAGGTTTTCACTACCTTTTTGTAGAGAACACTGGATATTTGTAAATTTTCCATGGGGCAGCTTGTTTCCGTAGTCCAGAACGTTCAGCTTTCCTGGACTGCTTGCAGCTTGTCGTCTGTGTAGTTACACATCAAGTCACTGAAGGACCATTTGGCTGTATTCTTGTGAATCAGAGTTGGTGGCTGATGTCTGCATCCAGGTTTGAATGTAGCTTGATGAATTTGGTGAATATACTGGAATCACGCGATAGGGGGCACTCTGGGGTAAGTAGCAATGTGGGTGTGTGTTCTCTCCCTACCCTCCAAAGTTTCTTTGCATTACAGAGGCAAGAAATGTTTTGGTTGTGTGCAACTAATTTTCAGTGGTGCTTGTGAGATGGTGCTTCAGCTGTCATGTTACTGTGGGCTGTCTGTGAAACAGTTTTGTGACCAGTCACACCACCTTCACTTTTGCTCCTAGAGACACTGTGAAAGTCTCAGCAAGAGGTTTGGGAACAAATAAACACCTCAGCTTCAGCTGGTGCTTGCAGGATCATACAGTACCTGTTCATGAGTAGCTCTGCGCTCCTCACATTTGGCACAGCAGGATTTTCCAAACACACAGTTGCTGTCCCACAGAGACCCCAACAAGTAATATTTGTACTTTGTACTCTTCAACCTAGGCGCCCTTCCCAGACCTCAGGGGTTGGTGAGGTAACTGGACTACTGCCCTGGCACAAGGGCAGTTATACAGGAGATCTCCAGTGCTGCAGAAGCATCCTCTGCAGACGATGATTTCACAGAAGTATATAATTAATTCTGGGACTCTATCGTCCATTTAGTCTTGACCTTGGATGAGCAGCTGTTTCCTGATCTTTCCTACCAGACCAAGGAACCCATCCTTTCTTCTACACTGCTACTGACAAGCCAGACTAAATCTCCAAGCAATGAATGGGGCAGCTGCTGATGTAAATGCCTGGCCAGCCTTGGCTCTTTAGAGTGCTTAGATGTCCTCTGTCACATGCAAATGTGCTTAATCTTCCCCTTTAGCTGCAGGTGGCATTTCATCCTAGGTACATTGCTTTTATGAAGCCAGCAGCCTGTCACCTGTGCAGCCGCTGTTTTTCCTAACAAGCAGCAGAACTTACAGCCAGCCTGTGCAGATACACAGGTGCATGTGGATGGAAGAAAAGTAAACCAGAAAGGTTTTAATTTGTGTGCGTTGCACAGTTTACGATGCACAGTGGGGTGTGCACATATGCAGTCCATACAGGTCTCCTCGAGCAGTGCTGTCTGGCAGGCACTCGGCTGTATCTGAATAGTTACAGGGTCACTTGGCTGATTCGGGAAAAAAAAAAAAACCCAATAAAAAAACAACAACCCAAACCCAGAAAAAAACCATGCCTCTGCTCAGGTCTCATAATTGAAAAAACGGGCCTTATATTCTTCACCTATTTCACCACACTTTCACTGCTTAAGTGCCATGTCACCTGTATTTGACCTCCTTGCTGTCTAGTTTGGCTTTTCAGCTTTGTATTTTCAGTGTAAAGACAGGAACTGCCCAGGATGACATCTGAGTGTCAGTGCTTTTTCACAGTTTTCTGTAAAGGTGAACCAAGAAGAAATTAGAGGAGGGGCTTGTCAACAAAGCTCATCACACACTCTGGCTTTGTTGCTGCCCCCCACAAAGATCAGTTAACCAATATCTGCTGCTGGCTTTTCATAGTGTGGTTCTGCTGTAAAAGACGTTTCCTTCCATTGTGAGAGTTGCCTGTTTGAGTCCTGGAGTAACTGCAGCCTCCTCAGACCAGCCCTGACGCTTTTGGTGAGCAGAGAGTGTCACAGAGGTATTGCTGCACCTGAGTGATGGCATGTAAGAAATCACTTGCCTCCCTGCCACTCGGTTTCTTGAAGACATTAAAAAAATGTGTCTTAAAGCTGAAGGGAAGAACATCAGATCTCCCCTGGTGCTGGCTCTCTACCTTTTATCTCATAATCTAATCCTTCTTCCCAATCTAATACCACTGTTTTTTCTTTGGAGGTTGAAGTGGCAGAACATTGTAGCAATCTGTCTTGTCCTGTGTGAGACTGTGATGTTAATGACTAAATGCAATTGGTATGGACAATTAAGAAGTATCTGTCAGAGACCTGCTTCTCTTGACCTTGCTTGTCATTCAAAGAACCAGTATCACAGTTTTAGCCCACCTGGCTGTTGTTAGGTACCTGGCTTTGGACTGGAGACACCATCCCCTTAACTCAGGGTTTGCATGGCTTTCAGAGCTCATGATACATTCATGACACATGAGTAGCTATAAGGACATTCAGTTTTCTCCTGTGCACGTAATGATTTTCTTCTGATAATCTATTTTACTTCAGTCTGTTTTTTCAAGGAAAAACCTCCACCATCTAGAGGTTTTTTTGCCTTTCCATTACATAAGAATGTGCTAATGTTTCCATGGAACATGCAACAAAAATCTAGAAACACAGAGACGAATGACTTGTGTAAACACTAGAAAAGGATAACCTACAAATATTAAAACTTGAGTGAAGCATTCCATTACAAAATTCTGTCTGAAATCAACATGAATTACTTGAAGCTGCTGGCATCATATTCTGTTTAAGCAATTTTTACTTGAGAATTTTAAAAATATCTTTGGAGAGAGTTAGCTTTTCAATGTTCATCTCTTTAGATTGCTGCTTCAAATACATAATGCAGTTTAGGCTATAGTGAAACTGATGTTTTGGTGCATGATAAGTGGAAAACGTAAAAAGATCTTGATCTTTTGTTTGTCCCTCTGAATCAAGGCAACATGTAATCTTGTCTTCGTGCATCTGTGGAGCAAACCAGCATTGCTATTCTGCACTGACCAGAAATAATTCTGCATTGGAAACAGCAATGTTGCATTTTAAATTGATTAAATGGAAGTTGACTCATACAGAATAAGAAAATGCTTTTGCAATTATGTTTTTTGCAATATGTATGTAAACTTAGGATTTGTCACTGCACCTTCCCGCACAACTTTTACATGTTCTACTCCTAAATCTTTATTTTAAACTTACCCTTTAACCTGTTAAAAGAACTGCCTAACTTTTTCTTCCAAGTAAATTATGCTTATTGCTCCAGACAAGCAAAACATTTTAGTAAATATGTGCTTTAAACACAAAAGAAATCTCTGTCCTCATAAACTGCTTTGTTGGACTCAAAGTCTAAATTCTACTTTTTCGGAATGATTTGTTCAAGTTTCATTGGGCCACAACTGTTCTGCTTTAATTTGCTACTGGATATGATGAAATTGGCCAACTCAACAGTGACATGTACTTCTTTTAGATTACAGAAAGATATAAGGTCTTTCCACGGTTTGTGATGTCCCAAGAGAAAGTAGTTTAAATGTATTTGTTCAAGTAGCTAATTAGGAAAAAAACCTAACAAACCAAACTAAAACAACAACAACAAAAAAAACCAATAAAGACTTTCTAAACAAGGAGGAGTTCAAACAAATTGAAAATCACAATTTATGTCACAGAAGTTAAAGGATATTGATCCCATGCCAGATATATTGACTAGGCAGGCTGGTATCTTTGTCTCAAGTAGAAAATCAAACAGAAGATTGTGGAAGTGCACAATTTTAACTAAGAGCTGTATCTAGTCCTCAGGCAGATAACCAGAAATGAAGGCTTTGAAAACCCATGGGAAAAAAATTCCATTTCCTTAGGCTGATATGGTTGATACAGGATTCTTTAACTATATTCATGTAGAAATTATTTTTCTTTAAGGAGCCTCACAATAAATTTTAATGAATAAGTTACTTGGGAAGCAAAAATTAATCTTAAGAATTTATATAAATGCAAAAATGAATAAATTTAATTTACCATATACTGATTAAATAGTTTCTCTTTTGTTAATAATAATCCCCAATTTGCCGTAATAGTAAAATGGTGTGCCATTCTGGTAAGGCTTCCGCACAGCATGCTCAAGAACTTTCATCATACAGGATAAAGTACCGTATCATCAAAATTTCAACTTCTAAAACAACATATATTTATTCAGTTCATTTGAGAGGGGAAATGCAATTTAAAGTTCTGTTAATCATTTAATCTGCCTTCAAAATAAAATCAGGAAAAAATGTAGTGTGCAACTGTTTGGGGTTTTTTAATAGTCAAACATTAAGCTTAAACTTGTGAATGGAATAAAAAAAACACTGCTGCTTCTAAAATAGGTTAACATACAGTGCTCATAAAACTGTGAAGAGCACAAACCATAGCTCTTGTCACTCTCAGAGTCACTTATTTGACAGGAAGGAGATGTAACTGATGAAAACAGTTTTATTTCAGTAGGTTTCTGATTGCAAATCTATACGCATGATTCTATTTCCAATTAAGGGACTAATCTCAAACCAGTGACAATCAGTGAGAATATGTCTGCCTGATACCTGGAGTTTAGGACCCGATGCAAGTCAGGAAACTAAATCCTTGCACATCAAATGCTTGAACTTTGGTTGATGAGCTAAGTACTCAAGAACAAAGAGTGCAGGAAGATTCCCCTTTGCACCAGCCCCTGCCAGTGGTCAGTTTTTCAGAGAGGGTGTGGTGGTTTGACCCTGGCTAGAGGCCAAATGCCTGCCAAGCTTCTCTATAACTCCCCTTTTCAGTCAAAAAGGGGGGAAAATATGTATCAGGAGGCTTAGAAGTTGAGATAAGGACTGAGAGGGATAACTCTGCGATTAGTGTCATGGGCAAAACAGACTCAACACAGACTAAAGAAAAAGTAATTTATTGCACTACAACTACACACACAAAGAACCAGAGTTGGGTAAAAGAAGTGCAGCCAGGTTTGAAAGCACCTTCCCTCCACCCCTCCCTTCTTAGCAGACTTAAATTTCATTCATGAGAGGGGTTCCAGTCAATTCCTTACAAACTACTTTCCTTC
>VZTU01022147.1:75612-101999 GCA_013400835.1 Zapornia atra | reverse complement strand
CCCTAGCCTATCTTTCCTAAAAGAAACTTCACGGGGAGACAGATCATCCCATGGGTGTCTGCTGTGGGATCTCTCACCTTCCTCCAGATCACTCAGGGTTCAGAGGCAGACAATGAGAAACAGCTAAGAAAACACCTGAGCAGAGAGACTGTGGTGAGCAACTGGGCAATACCAAGGGGAGATTTGGACTGGCAGTGCCCAGGTGCAGTAAGCATTGGCCAGGACATCTGCACCAGGGAGCACAAAAGATGGGACGGGAGAGAAAAACACAGGACTGAGACAGGCAGTGAAGAGGGTGGAACCAGGCTTGCAGGAGACTGGAAATGGGATGGAAAATGTCATGTGCAACCACCAAATTAAACCATGCATTAAAATTGCACAGATATCTCTCCTTAAGGCATCCACCAACTTCAGAATCCTCATATTTCATGGTTTTTCTGGGTAGCTTTGAGGGGAGAGGAGCAGGCTGTCAGTGAGCAATGCCCCAAAACACAGCAGTAGCTGCATCACATGATGGTTTGGTTTGCCACAGAGTCTGATCAGAGCTGCCAGCGTTGCAGAACGTGTTGCTGTCCCCCTGCACAGGAGCAGACAAAGCTCTCAAGCTCTGCCAACGCAGTGTCACCTGCGGTTAAGCCAAACCCCTTGCAATAAAATCCCTACAGCAAGAGGGTGCTTTGTGTTCAAGCCTGAGCCTCTGGGGAACTTTCCCCACTCATTGGCCCTGCTACAATCAAACAAAAGCAAAGAGGTTGTTATGAAAACAGCAAAACAGATGCTAGCAAAGGTGCTGAAACCTCAGCCCCAAGGCTGGGAGAATTTCTGCACCTGTATAAGCAGCAGTGAGATTGCTGGTGGTGCCAGACTGCACGGACCATGGGGTCAGGTAAAGGACACCCCAAGGATGAACCGACAACCCAGAGCTGTCAATCGGCAGCGACCGCAGGGAGCTGCTTTTTCACACTCTCCCCTGGGTGAAGCAGAGCATGCAGCAACTTTCTTTGTTCATCTCACACGAGTAGTCTTTCTTTGTTCAGATCACAGTACTCTGCAAACAGCTGGAATGAAATTTCCTGCGCCTTCCCTAGGACCAGAAATCAAGTTATTCCCTAGATTCAGCCTGGGTCTGTGAAATGTGGTGAAGGAAACAGGTGAATTTGCTGGCATCTCAAGAGGACGATGGACCACTAATGGTCCCCTACCAGGAAAAGAGGTCTTGCAATGCTGTAGCAATAGAGGCATCCTGGCCCAAACACACAAGGCAATGGTGAGAGCTCAGCATGCAGCATCATTGAATCATAGGGGTTGGAAGGGACCTCGAGAGCTCATGGGGTCCAGTCCACCCCCCTGCCAAAGCAGCTCCCCAGCTCATATTGCACAGGGCGGCGTCCAGACGGGGCTGGAATCTCTCCAGAGAAGGAGACTCCACACCCCCCTGGGCAGCCTGTCCCAGGGCTCCCTCACCCTCACTGGGGAAAAGTTCTTCCCCATGTTGGTGTGGAACTTCCTCTGCTCTGACTTGCAGCTATTGCCCCTTGTGCCCTTGTCCTGTCCCCACAGACCACTGAAAAGGGACTGGCCATTTCCCCCTACATCCCATACTGAAGATATTTATAGACATTAATAAGGTCCCCCCTTAGTCTTCTTTTCTCTAGGCTGAACAGTCCCAGCTCAATCAGCCTATCCTCATAGGGGAGATGCTCCAGGCCCTTAATCATCTTTGTAGCCCTTCTCTGGACTCTCTCCAGGAGGTCCCTGTCTTTTTTATTCCAGGGAGCCCAGAACTGGACACAACACTCCAGGTGAGGCCTGAGCAGGGCAGAGTAGAGGGGGAGGATCACCTCCTTTGACTTGCTGGCCACACTCCTGATCGCTGGTCTCTCTGCTTATGAACAAAGCACGGAGAAAGCAGGAGAGAAGACTGCAGAGGGAACAAAAAGCACGAATTTATCGTACAAGCAGAGACATAGAAAGGCCAAGCAGAGGTACGTGACTCTGAATACATCAACAGGGCAGGTGCTTGGATGGAAATAAATATTTGGGCTAATGGGGAGTAATGGCAGGAGAAAGTAAAATGGGTATGAATGAACGGTCTGCTCCCGAAAAGAGCAAATAGCCAAACTATCTTTTAAGAAGGAGTTTGATCACTTTATAAAAGGGATTATATGGGTAAGTAGCTTGTGACGGAAAGCAAAGGGGCATTTCCGTCTGGCCCTGCGTTCTCACACACCCTGCCAGCAAATAGAAAGGCGGATTTCAGCCTCCCAAAGCTGGCCTGAAGCACAGACCTTCTAGACTGCTGTAGTATCTCTGCTCGCGTTATTAAATTTCAGAAAGAACTCAAAGGTTCTCTGCAGAGTAAATGATAGCTAAGCAGATCATCTCTCTGGTGTAGGAGGGATTTTATTGACCAGACAGCCATCTGTGTCCTTCATTAATAGTAATAAATAATTGATGTCACACTAAATAAAGCAATAAGCAGTTACAGATATCAAGGACAAATGACCAGTTCCTGTGAGGATGCCTCACCTGTTTTCACTTCTCGGAACCAAAAAGGCCAGACCAGAGCTCAACATCACATTGGCAAGTGCTGTGCACAGAGCAAACAATTGTACCTGCTGTACCCTGATTGCAGGTATCGGAGTGACTGTGCTCAGTAAAGGGATGCTGACACTCCTTCACAGTACACCTAATCCCTGCACGACTCTCCTGCCCCTGATTTCCATGCCAGTGCCGTCCCAGGTCTGGTCTGCCCTAAACCATCCAATTCCCCAGGCAACCTCTGAAAATCAGTCTCTGCTCTACTAATGAATGCTGGCAAGATGAAGCTCCCTCTGAGCACCATTTACCTTCTCTCTTCAGTGCAACCCCCTCGCTACTGCCTCACCCTCTTCCATGGACATGGCTGTGGAGCTCAGCAAATCTCTTCTGTTTGGTTTTGTAAACATGCATCTTATACTGATTCTGGTGTTGTGGTGAGTCAGAGTTCTCCCTAAACCAGCGGAGAACAGCAGCACACTTGGAGCTTGCAGGGGGTTTAGCCCCATTTTGTGAAGCTTTGCAAACATGTGGCCACACCAGGTCTGGTCACCCCAAGACATATAGGTCAGCCCACTGATGATGGCTCTGGGATAGTGCCTGGAACTCAACTTGATGTCTAGACTGGAGGGAGAGGATGCCTGCAACTCAGGTGCCTGTCTATGAGGCTGAGCTGGCAATCTGCTCCTGAGTGAGCATATTTCTAGTGGCAGGAGGCTCAGACAGGCAGGCATAGGGATGGAGGAATGAAAATGCATGGGAGCAGGCTCAGACGGCTCACTCGCAGCATCCGACAGTCTTAGTCTGCCTCAGTCCTTCCACTGCAACTCGTGCCAGCACCCAGCAGTTGCAGACAGCAGGCAGGATGAATCACCTATCAACCATCCCACTGAAGACAACAAGAGTTACAGCGTTGAGTTCAACCAGACTAAACAAAAGCATGAGGCCAGGAGCCTCCAGGAGTTAGAGGAGCTGAAGGCTCATGGGGGTCCCCACACCTTCAGCCTGTGTCCCTGTGCCAAGAGCAGCATGGACAGAACCCAGGCAGTGCAAACCAGAGTGGAAATGGAGATGAGAAGAGACCTCCCTGCTGTAATTCACCTTTGAGATTCCTAGAAAGAGAACAAAATGGAAAGTAGGAAAGCACCAACATCTCTGCCTTGGCGGCTTCTTTCCTAGACTGGACAAACCCAAGCCTGCAGTGTTACCAGTCACTTTCTTCTGATTGTGGTTTTCTCTCTTCGTCTTTCTCCCTTTTGCTTTTTTTTCAACCTGTTTTCAATTTACTCTTGTGGCATCTCTGACTGTGACCTCATTCTGGTACTTAAGGGGGGAAAAAAAAAGAGGGAGAGAGAGTGTCCTTTAAAAAAGAAATTAAAGAAATCATATTTTATTTAGTTTGGTTGGTTTTGAAGCTTTAGCAGAAGAAAGATTAACCTTTTCTGCCTAACTTAATGAAAACAAGGAGAAAGCCTGTATGGATAAATAAATATCTGTGTGGGTATGGAGCAGGCACGATCGTGTTACAGCCCCGGTGGAGCTGTAATGGGGAACAGGCGCGTTCCTGCGCAGCAGCTCCCAATTCCCGATCCATTTTCAAGGAAAGAAAAACAGAGTAGAATGTCAGAGGCCCAAGTAGGCATAAATGAGGGAGCCCGGGGAAGGCAGATGGGGCCCAGTGAGGACCTCCGTCCCCAGCAGTGACCTCCAGAGCAATGCCAGCGAAGCAGATGGAAATAGACCTTACTCCACTTTCCCCTTGCCAGGTTTTGGTTCCTGAAATGAGGAAACAAATGGCACACTCACTCCTCCAAGTCTGTCACCTTTTGGGGGTCCTTGTCCCATCCTCCTCTTTCTCTGGGGATCTGCCTCCAAGCAAGAGAGGTTCAGAAGAATGCTGTGAGCAGAAGGCTTGGACCAGGTTTTTGGATGGCTAGATGGGGAGCGCAGGCTTGCAGAGTGGCTCCTCCACAATGAGGTGGTACCTGGGTTTAATGTGCTTCGGATCGGGTGCTTGGTGGAGGAAGGAGGTAAAAGGTGATTTGTCTTGGAGATGATGGACTGATTTAAATTAGTGTAACATAACTTTAGGCGACAGAGCTGTTCCGATTTACATCAGCAGATGGTCTGTCTCGCTGCCTAGATCATTAACAGCAAACTGTCCCTCCTGATCCTGGTGGAAGGATGTCAAAACCGCCTTCCCTACACGGCTTGCCAGATTACAAAAGAAATAAAAAGGCCTAGTTATTACTAAAAAACAGTCTGCCCACATTCTGGGAGCATCCATGCATGCCAGCCTCTTGTGTTAGATGGGAGCCTAAGCCCCAAGCCCAAAATGCCTGCAGCTTCTGAAATAATTTGTCAAGACTTTTCTTACAGCCTCATGCATTGGGAATCCCCCTGGCTGGGCACAGGTTGTCTAGGCCAAAGCAGAAAAGCCAGGGATTATGCTGTGCAACTTCAGGCACAGTTTGTGCCTCTCTTGTCAACTTGTACCAAGGTGTGAATTGCAGGACTTCTCTGAAAGACTTCACCTTGCCTAGGTTATGAATTTGGGGGAGTTTGTTTCCTATGTCTAAACACTATTAGACACACCAACAATGATGAAGAGCTCTCCTCTGGACTTCCCAGTTCCGATGGAAGACTGCATTTGTAGATGGCTAAATTTAAGTAGCAATGCTTTAGCTAAGAGCAAAATTGGCATTCCAGTGCCACAAAAGTCCCTTGAATGACATCACTGGTGCTTTCCAGGGCTAGAACTTGATGCATACGGAGTGACCATGTGGAACTAAATGATAGGCTGTCTTGCACTGCTCTTATCCAGAGCAGCCAGTCAACAGAAGGAAATGGTCTTAATTTGGATGAGCTGCAATGCTTGAAAAACATGACACACAAGGCTAATCATGGGTGTATTCTTCCTTTAGGGTGAACAAGAGGACTCGCTGCTCCTTCACCTGGGCTCTCCACAAACTGCTTATCACAGTTCCTTCACAGTCAATATCCAAGACCTCGGAAAAACTGCTTCAACTCATGTAAAAATGCATCACCTCCTCCATCTCCCCCAAGGCAGTATGCTGCTGGAGGAGAGTGAGAATTAATGCATTTCATTCTGGGCTGTGAGCCCTCCAGTATTTCTCAGGGTTCACTGGGTTGCTATGGGTCATCCACAGCCAGACACAAGCTGACTCTGCTATGCTTGGAGCCATCCAGGCATGATCCA
The DNA here is from genome assembly GCA_013400835.1 of Zapornia atra. Classification (NCBI taxonomy): domain Eukaryota; kingdom Metazoa; phylum Chordata; class Aves; order Gruiformes; family Rallidae; genus Zapornia; species Zapornia atra. Next base: position 96,241 of record VZTU01022147.1, on the reverse strand, counting down.
GTTCCAATCTCAAGCCACGTATGCACATTAGCATGGTGGAGAGTCCAAGTGAATTTATCTATTCCCTTGGAGTTTGTTTTGGGCTGTGCAGCATGCTAAAATAGTTGGTTTCAAGGCAAAGCGGGACCCATTTGTGCTGGGAGTTGTGTAGACACATAGCAAAGACATGAGCTTTGTCCTCAGATACTTTTTGTCAAGCAGAAGATTTTGTCCATCGCCACAGACCCAGTTCTCACTCTCATCACCACAGATCTAGTTCCCTCCCTCATTCTTCTTTTCCTTTCATTTTTACCTTCTTTTTAATTAGAGGTTTCTAAACAATAGACCAGGTTGTCCAGACCACTTGGTGGTTCCCCAAGCATGTAGTCAGTCAGCAGTGTGTAGGAGATCCAGGGATTTCACAGAGCTTTATGTTCAACAGGAATCCCACCAGCCCTTCTACATCCCCCAAGCCAGTCTTCTACAGCATAAACTGATGTGTCAGATACTTCAGAGACAGCAACAAAACCCATATCCTAACCTATTTTTTCTTAAATGCACAAAGCTACTGCACTGTTGCAGTTCCTAGGTGAACAAACTATTGTCTGAAAATGACTCCCAAATTTTGAATACAGAGATGGCACCAAGGAGCTGGGCTCCACCAGTACAGAGCACTGGGAGCTTCCATCTTCTGCTGGCATTATGACAACTAGAAAGGGAACAGCTTTCACCTTTGAGACAACTCCTGGGATCCTTTAGGATCCTTCCTAAAGAAAAATCAATGACAAGGTGATTCTGGCCAGTCCAAGTGGGCCCTGGTGGTATACCTACAACATGCTGACATACAAACCTGCCTAGTACATGATGGTCTATGAAGCAAGCTGGGCAGACCTGCCAAACAGCAGGTCAGGTCCTGCATTTCCAGCTCTACCAAGCAGTCTCTTACCTTTATTTTCAGCTCTTCATGACCAAGTACTGCAGTAGTTTAATGTCCCACTGGATGACTTGCACCCACAGGAGACCAAGCCTTACACACACATGCAAACGCCAAACTAGCAGGAGGGGGAAAGAACATTTCCTAGACAGAAACTCAGTGTGCAGTTAATCACTAAAAAGATAATTATCTCGGGTGATTTGTCAAACCAAATTACTTCAAACCTATGCTGAAAAGCTATCAGCTGGTCGGTGCTTCACTTCTTCCACTTCCTGGGAAAGTGGAATTTTTTGACTGATTAGATTAGCCAGTTTCTTCTATAATACCACTGTTGCCCAACCCTGCTCGCAGTCCCTTCTTTACAGTTCATGGGTCAGTGCTGGGAAGGGAACCAAACCACTACCTGTGGTGGCAACCAATTTAGAGAGATTATTTGGTCTCATTCATTCTAACTAGGGGTATTACGTGTAGGTGCTGATGTTCACAGAGAATTAGTGATAAGACTTTAGACTAGCATATTCCAAAGGGCTCAGCATGCACAACTCCAGCCAGATCTGCAGCCTGTTAGCCAACAAACACTTATGAAAACTAGCCCTGATGGAGGACCCGCATGGAAGCAGACCTCTTATTTGGCCCTAGTATGCATTTTTGGACATTTGAGAATGTGGGAGCAGATCCTCAGTTCATAAAATCTCCTGTAGCTCCCTTGAAGTCAATGGAACAATAACAATTTACACTATCTGAGTTTCTGCATCCTGGCTGTGAGCTATTTGGAACAACTACACCATAATGATTATTGCAGATATTTCAGATCCCTTGTCTAAGATGGATAGGAGAATACCACTGTATAAGAAAATAGAGAGTTGGTTTGCTATGATTTCCAAAGAATTATTGACCTATATCTTGCAAACATTTACACATGTTTAACTTTATTCATGTGAGTTATTCCATTACACTCATGTGCCAGATAAACTAATGTCCATGCTTGCAGGACCAAGGTTAAAACTTGTGCAAACACAGCGAGTTCTAAATATTTTTTGGTAGATCTGTTCAGTTACCTTGGACTCAGACTAGAAAGCATGTCATCTGACCGTGCCTCTCTTCATAACTCTCCATTTATTCCAGTAGGTACCACAAGAGAAGCCAAATGGTGTATCAGGATAACACTAAGAAAAGAAGCAATTATCTGACCAAACTCAGCAGCTCAGCAACACCCACTCGGTCAGGACTAACATAGGTGAGAGTTGACATCAGTTCTTGAACAAAGAACTACCTAGGTAACTGGAGTGTATTTACAACAGCTTGCTTAACACAGCTAATGTCTCGTTCACCTATTGATTTCTCCACAATGAAGTTACAATTTTTCCTCAGTTTTGATTCATAAGAAGACACAAGTTAATGAAGAGGAAAAGGAGCTGGGATTCTCTTGGTTGTGAGGAGTCTACTTCAGCATCCATTATCATATCAGCAATCACTCCACCTTTTTTGCTAAGACTACAAGGTGAGACAGGATCTCCCCCAACACTGCACCGTCCCACCACTCACGAGGATAGAATATATTCTCTAATTTGAGAATGATTTTGAGCTGATTTTGTTTCCCAGAGGACAAGGCATGTGACAACAAGGCTCCTGTCACTCAGCAACTTCAACGCACTCCACAAAGGCCATTAGTACCTCCAACAACGTGGCAACACATACACCCCTCAGCCAAGCTGGGAGCTCCGTTGAGATACACACCTGCATCGCAGAAGGCTGCAGCACTATGAGGCTGACAGCAAAGGAGGAGGGACACAAAGAAAGGAAATTGCATTTTTCAAGATAGCAAGGGAGAGGCAAATCTGAGGCTGTCACCCAGAGCCCCAGTTCAGATCTCTAACCACTCATAGCTGGCTTTCATCTCTGCAAGACTATTAAGCCTTTTTCCCAAGGGTGTGGACTCCAGGCACTGAAGATACCTGCCATGAGCACACAGCAGGGCACTGGCACAGAAGGAATACCTTCTGCTCTGAATTTTAAGTCACGTTTACTGGAAACTGAGACAAATCAATCCTGTCATCCACAGGAAAGGGGACTGCTAGTAACCAGGACAGCTCTAATGGGCAAAGTCCCCTGGGACCCCATCTCACCCAAGGTCCTCTGTGGTGGGAACAGCCGCTTGACTCATAGATGTCCTTGGCAAAGCAAGGTATCTGGGCATGCTTCCTATCCCCAGGATCACAGATCACTCTAGGATGGTTAGTTGGAGACACGTCATCACCATCAACTGTGTAACATCTTACCACTCAGATGACAAAAGACAGATTCCCAGAATGAGCAGGGCAGGATTAAGCCTAGTGGTAAATGGATTCCAGGGTTGTTCCAGGATCTGTGCTGACGAGGGAGGCCAGTGCCAGGTAGGCAACCCGGAGCTCATACAGTGAGGTTATCACTTCCCTCCTTTCTTCAAATCCATAAATAGAACCCAAACATCACTTGGGCCATGTTAGAGAGATAAGGTGAGCCTCTCCCATCCCTTTCAAAGCCTGAAATAGAAGACATGCTACTCCCTATCCTAAGCATCAAGCGTTAAGATGTTGACATTTAGCAGTAGGGAAAAATAGCCAAACAATGAACCCTCTCAGGTCTCTCTTCTTCCCTCCCTTCCCCCAGTCCACTGGAAAATGTTCATAAAATGAAGTGGAAAAAAGGAAAAATAACCCAAAACAACCCAAACCCCAACAATCAAAACCTAACCTTCCTAAGGCTGTGGAAATACCATGTAGAGGAGAGTGAGTCAGGCTCTGCTAACTGTGCAAGGGTCATCAGTCCTGAAGGCAGAGATGATTCACCAAGGCAGCAAGAGCTAGAAAGTAGAAAAGACCAAGAAGAGGGTGCAGAAGGGAAGTTGATCAAAGATGGGGAGGAAAGAAGAAATTAAATGGTTCTGGGTTCCATGCACCTTCTCTTTATCAAACACCACTCAACTGAAACTGATCCAGGAACACTCATTTGATAGTGGTGAGATTATTCCCTGGGTCCTTTGTCCAGACTTTCTTTATGGGAAGGAGGGAGAACAGGTTGTAAAGGACTCAATCCATCACCATCCCTTACTTCTCCTTCTGCCTGAGATGCTCAGTCAAGATGAGCCTCCCTGCTGCCTCTGCTTCCAACACTGCTTTCCCGCACCCATTCTCTGTAAATTCAGCAGCATTATGGGACTCTGTTTTCCCCATAAAAGATTCAAGCAGATGAGAAACGCAGGGCTTACTTAAGAGCACAGCATGCCATGGGGAGGCCCTCCTGGATGCCACTGGCACAGAAAACAATATCACAAGAGATGGAGAGTAGGATGGGGCTCAGGTGCCTGGGGAGAATTCTGTCTGCCAGAATGTTCTCCTGCTATTCCTCCATTCATCTTACCTCCTCAGCTGTCCCCCCACCCCCTCCTTTTATCTAATAGCCATAAAAATCCAATCACAAAAAGCTTGCTCTGAAAAAATCCTAAATACAAAGGGGGGGTGGGGAGAGGGAAGAGAAAAAGAATCCTCCCTCTCAAGTTCACAATGAGAGCTGTAAAACTTTTTCTGCTTGGAAAATTCTCCTGGTCAGTTTTTCCTACTGTTTAATCCCCGCTTTGAGTTACACAGAAATGAGTAAACACATTTTATAAGGTTCTAATTCATACCTAACCCATACAGTTTATAGCTTAACATAGTAAAATATACACACACACGTGTGTGCTTTTTATACGTGTATATGTGTATGTGTGTGTATATATATCTCCACTCACACCCATATGCATAAAACAGCCTTGGTCCCACTCCTGCGAGCCTCCCAGCAGCAGGTCTGATTGCTCCGGCATGTGCTCTGCTCTGAAGCAGCCTGGCGTGCTTAGGTATGACTTAGCTGGCCTGGGGACTAGTTTCTGCTCCAGATTCCTGCAACCTCCTTTGTAATAAATAATTAGTCTGTCTCATTAAGGGAAGGACAGGATCCACCGCTCCATCCTTGGAGGACTAAGGAACACCACCACGTGGTTTCCCAATTTATGTCCATAGTCTGCCCAGAGAGCACCGGGAACGAAATACCACAGCAGGGAGGCAGCCAAGGCTGGGCTGGAGGAGCTGTGGTCAGCTCAGCTACCATGCCGCCATGGCCTCATGCCAGGCAAGGGCATGTCTGCCTGAAAGCTCTCTGCTGGCAGGCATCAGAGAAAACCTGAAGGTGGGCACTCAGCTGGCCCATGGTGTGAACAGCACCAGCTGCTGCTCTGGAGGAAAGCAGGCAGCCCTCGCACCAAACTCCTCCATGTAGCTCTGGGTTAGGGCCAGCCCTGATGGGACATTGCAAGTGTCAGCCTGTGCCAGCCTCTGCATCAAGCTGCTGGAGAGGTAGCTCCTCCTCTGCAGCAAAACCACGTCCTTCACCTTTGCTTGGGACCATGGAGACCAGTCACAGTGTGCTGTGGATGGCATTAAGGCCAAAGAGCTACCTGAACCTTCATCTCCCACTCCACTGTTTGATAACCAGCCACCACCTCCCTTTACCTATCTGGAGGCAGAGCTGACTGATTCACCCTGTTGGACATGGGCTCTGCTTCAGGTCCCTCCGCTTCTTCAGCCTTTTAACCCAGTGTGGGCAGGGGAGATGGAGTCTTCTTGACCAGTAGTTTAAAATTAGCTAATTCCACCTAGAGAAAAATACACTGCCTGATACAGAGAGCTTCTGAACAGCAGCAAACCCCAACAGTCCACACAGAGGTCTGCTTCACCGTCTTCCGATGCATCTCTGGTACTCCCAAGCATCCCCAGGGTGAACGGTTGTGCACATCAGACCAAAAACTCAGCACCAACATGCTCAAACTCTGCACAGGGGGCATCTTATAAACAATTTGAGCTGCTTGCCAGTGGCTTGAACTTGGCTGTAACTCAAAGTTATGAGATCTGTATGACTACTGATCAAGGAATTACCTCTACCATTGCTCTGAAGAACGTGGCTTCTCTTGAGCTTTTCTGGTTTAGGTTTTCCTGCTTGCTTCCCCCAGCAGCTTGCTATTAAGTTGAGCATCTTGTACAGTCAGAGAGAATAGCTGTAAGCTATTGAAGTATCATTTCTGCTATACCTCTGCAAGACCACACCAAGAGATCATTCCCTCATAGGAAACGATCAGAGACACAGAGAGAACTCTGCCAGTGACAGAGCCAACGCAGCTGCTGAGACACACTGCAGCAGCTCCACTGCCACGAGTGGCAATGGAGTCGTCTGTGCCAGCCCAGACCCTGGCTCTGAATCATACTTGCTGTGGCACAGCTCCTCAGAGCAGGAAGGCAAGAAGACAACAGAAACACCCAGAAAACGTCCCAGACACTGGATTTTGTGTTTCTCCAGAAAGGCCCTTTCAGAGCATTTGCTTGATTTATGGGATCTGCTGCCCTGAACCTCGTGTATTCCCCGATGGGCTTTCCTCTCCCAGAGGGCATCCAATTAACCAGCAGAGAAATCAGAGTGACAATTAGCTTCTTTTCATTATTTCCTGACTCACTGTCATACCTCCCATCATCTTGTTTTTCCTCGTCCCTGCTTGTTTACTCCAGCTCCAACCCCTCCTCTATTCAGAAACTGAGGAAGAGGCAGGAACAAATATAACCCCCATCAAAAGGCCAGGGACAACTGGAAACCCACACTGAAACACAACTGCCTGGTCTGAAACTCCTCAGCTTTGTCTTCTGGCCCTCCAGTACAGCCTCTGCTCAAGCTGTCAGTAAGCCAAACCCCAGCAAGTAAAAATGAGTTGACCCTTGAAGTCCTATTCTTTAAACCCGGGTGCCCCTGCATGCTTTAAGTCCTCCAGCAGCCTGGCACAAAAGCCACCTCCCAGGTGGGAATTTGTCTCCAAAGACCACACTCTGGGTCTCTGCGAGCAACCACAGCGAGGGCTGCCTGAACCCAGGGCAGCCAGCACCGCTACCATCCCCGCTCTTCTCTCTCTTTATTCCTTCTGCCTGTTGCTGCAGTTAAAACCAAAGCTCCAATTTTTCAAGTACAAAGATTGGCTTGAAGACTCAGACTTTTTTTTTTCTGGGAGCTTTTTTGATATAGTCCCTCCAAGGACGCAGAGAAGCACTCCAGGTCATCAAGGTGAAATCATAGGCATCATTCAAGCACATCCTGACCAGTCCTGTGATAACTTGTCACTTGAAGGCACAGACAAAAGCCATTCTTCAAGCTAGTGGTTTGAAGTTGCTTCCAGCAGCACAAAATGTGAGACGTGAGCTTGAGGCCCCATAATGCTATTTTCATTTTCCTCCTCCTCCAAGAAAAGAAAATGAGTGTTTATTTCCTGAATGCTCTGGTCTGAGAAAGGGCAAAACTTTCCTCCGGGAGCCAGGTGGCTGGAAAGGGAAGGCAGAGGCAAATATTTGCTGAATTTGTCAATGAGCTCTTATTCAATTTTTCTTATTAATATTTATTTAGACATAATGTGAGGGAAACCTGCTCAGACCACAGCAATGCGGGAGATTCCACTGTTATTCTCCTCATGCCAGCTCCTGGTGGGGAGGGGGGAGAGAAAGGAAAACAAAGAGAGATGTCAGGGAGTTTGCAAGCAGTTTAGACAGTCACAAAGGCTTTTGTCTTGACTTAGCAGAAGACATGATGCCCTGAGAAAGTCAATGCATCCATGGACCATGTGAAGGGTCAAAGAGGTTGAACAGGTTGGCCTTCCTTGCTGATATTCAAGACAGAGGTGTAGCTTTGGGAGAGAAAATTATCTCATTAGAGAGGTCTTGGTTTTTTTTTTTTTCTTTTAAGGGAAGGAATCGTGAATGACATGAGGCAGAATAAACTGCAGCTCCAGGTTTAGTAAATAGTGAGATGAACCTGAGGTATTTCTTCAATGAGACAGTTTATTCCTTAGACACGAGGAGTGTGGTACAGCGCAGTTTATCTGGGTATCAGGAGGCACCAGCCATGACATGACACAGGTAATTATTAGGTAAGCTTGTAAAGATGGGAATTAGCAGAAGAATTAAACAGCAGGTAAGAAACTGAGTAATGGACGAATGAAAACAGGCTATTCTGAAAACTGAGTTATAACTGGCAGAGTTCCTCAATAATCACACTTGCAATCAATCTTATTTCTCACTGGAAATGCAGCAATGATTTTAGCACCGATGAGGCAGAACACATTATTAGTGCATGGGAGATCAGAAGTTCAGTCGAAACAAATTAAAAGATTTTGAGGGCTATAATAACACAAGTGGAATGAATTTTAATATCTAAAAATGCAAATTAGCTTCAAGATGGACATTAAAATAGTTCTTTTATTAGCAGGAACCTTTGCAGATAGGGCAAAAGAGGGGGAGGAGAAATGCCTGGATGCACAGGCTGGTCACAGCACAACCACAAGGCTGATGGATGAGAACTGGAGAAAAGCAAAGGAAATTCTTGGATCAGCTTAGAAAGAATCTTCCTGTTGAAATGAAGAAGAATCAAATCCTCTGATAGCAAAAGACTGAACGTGGTGGCCCACTACCTGCTCCACCTCCTGTCCAACCTCTTCAAAGCAGGCCCAACTGCAAAGCCAGGGACTCCTCTGAGAGCCCCATAGCTGGTTTGTAAATAATCACTGCTTGGGACCAGAAATCCCATCGGACTGTGGTGTCCAGGGGCAAAGACGTGGATGCATTCCTGCAGGGCTTCAAAGCCCCAGCACGCTGGGTCCCCAAATCGGGGAGGGCGGGGGAACACGGTGTGAGCCTGTCCCCTGTTGCCCTCCACTGGCTAGAAGAAGAATGTCACACTGCTGTGTCATGCCTGGGGACAGCACATCCTAAAAGCATCTCCTCTTTCAGCTGGGGCCATAGTCTGTGCTCTGGGAATAGAGCAGCTGAACTCTAGCTCTGTTTTTGCTCTGTGTCTCGTGTAGCAACAGCTGGGGGACATAGGTTTGCTCCAACCACAGCCAGACGATTGGAAATAAAAACGATATTCATATATTAATTAACATCTGCTTACTCATCTAATTACACGATACAATGTGCATGAGTTTCTGGTTCCCTTTATATTTTATGCATTGAATGAAAACTAAACAAATGTTGCAAAAGCAGTGCTGCAAAAGCAAGAAAACAAACACTGCCCAAGTCTGTACTGACAGCGCTCCCTGACATGTGTCTAATTAACATGTAAAGCAGGACATGGCTAAACCATGGCCATGAAGATGGTGGTGACACTGAAGCAGTATTAACATCCAGCCTGGTCCAACCTGGCCATTTTTCATTAAACCCCTCTTCCCTATTTCTTTAAAAAAAAAAAGTAATTATTTGTCACACTGATTTAACAAATTATTTAACAAATTATTACTTACCCACTTTCAAAAGCCACTTTTAATGAAAACCAGCCCAAAAAATTTCATCTGGGCTGTAAAGCACCATCCCAGAAGGAAGGAGCTGATGTCACCCTGCCTGTGCAACACATCTGACAGCGCCTGGTGCTTTCCAACACTTTGGGCATAGGAATGAAAAAAGAAGGATCACAGAATCACTGAACATCAAGAGTTGGAAGGGACCTCAAGAGATCATCTAGTCCAAACCCCTGCCAGAGCAGGATCACCCAGACTAAATCACACAGAAAAGGAAGCATGGCAAAGGAAAGCCAGATTAATTAAGAAAAGTAATGACTCAGTTTGGTGGTAACACATTATCTGGCGTGTGGCTGTCCCCGTGAGGCTAGCGGGGGCAGCTGACCCCATGTCTGGTGACCACCATGGAGGTGATGGGGACAGCGGGCTTCTGCAGGCACGTGAGTGGGAAGGGAAAAGCTGAAGGCTTGTCTGGGTACCTGGTTCCAGGTTAAGTTTAGGTGTGCTCAGAAAGGGGCATTGAGAGGGGAAAGCAGAGCCCCCCTTTCCACCCTGCCACTGGTGACCTGGGGGAAACAAACGCCCAATGCGTGCTGCCCCACTGAGGAATCCAACAGGCTCTTACATGATTAAACACTTCCTGCAGGCTGCAGAATTCACTGAAAAAGCAACGAGAAGAACAAAAAACCTAATCCCAGGCTCACAAACTCCTTCTGAACCCAAAAGCTAGAGTAGAGAAAGGAGTCTCAGGCTGGCAGAAGTGGAAGGCCATGGCTTTGGGAAGCAGCTGGCATGGAAGCAGCGCTCCCTGGTACTCGCTCCCTGGCACGTGGCCTCCTTAGCCACCTGTCCCAAATCACAGCTCTATTGGATGTTGATGCCGTGGAGGGAAGATAAAGCAATGGCTCACCTTTTGGGTGGACCGGTGCCCATGCTGAGCCAGCATGGCAGATATGTTTGGGTGCAACCAGGGTACAAGCATGCCCTCTGAAGGGTTAACACCACTAACTAGCAGCTGGTGTCACCATCAGTTTGCTGAGAGGGACCAGAGGCAGGAGAGGATTCCTCTCCTCACTCAAGGCCTACATCCTTCATGCAGACCACCCCAAACAAGCCCTGCCCTGACAGCAGCAAGGTCTGGTCCAGCTTCCCCAGCGCATATCACTGAAGCATCTATGAAGGCAACTGGGCAGGGTCCCACCATGCTCAGGGATTTCACAGTTAGCACACAGGATCCCATAACCCAGCATAGATGCTTCTATCCCTTTACTGCATCTCCACATGAGGCCAGACCTACGCTCAGCTACCCTAGAAGCTCTCCATGAAAACAGCTCCCCAAGCAGAGCAGGTAGCATGGCCCCAGCACACTGGCCTGGCACTTTCCGTATGTTCAGTTCCTACCTCACTGCCAAACTTTAACTGTTTGGGTTGAAATTTTCCACACTGGGTATCTGCCTCAGGCTGAATTTTTTTTGGAAAGTTTCAGATAAAACAAATCCAGCCAATTCCAACAAGGCAGCTCAGGAAAAATAGAGTTTTCCTCATGTTTTAAAAGAAAAAATAAGGTAAAAAACCCCAAACCTAACCTAAACCTGTAGCTGTGAAGCCCCAGTGTTCAGAGCAGGGGCTTGGCATTTGGTAAACAGGATGGTCACTGTGTTAATGCCACAGCTTTGTTGTTAGAAATTTCCTCCCAACCAGCAGGAAGGCCGTCAGCGCTCAGGTTGCACACACTTCACAGTGAGGTCCTTTGGCTTCTCCAGAGTTCTCCAAGATGTTCCAGTCCCTCAGAGCTCTTGCACTAGATCACAGCACATACACATCCCCCCGAGTGGCAGCCCATAGTTTTGTCACTACTTATTCAGGGATGGAAACCCATCATTTAATGTCCCAACTCCTGGTGCCTGCTGCAGGGGAGAGGCAACTCAGGCATTAGGCACTAACACAGTGATAATGCAGAGGGCCATGCAGGGGCTGCAGGCGATGCTGTGCTGGGAGCTGAAGAGAGCTCTGCAAGATCACCAGAGCTGAATGCACAGAGACCTCTCACTGCATAGAGAAAAGCCTCAGCAAAAGGTCTTATTCACCCATCTCCTGCTGAGACAGACTGGGGAGCACAGTGTCTCTCTACTTTGCTTGAGTGCACTGGGGTTTCTTTTCTATTATTTTTTTTAATTGCATGTGGTAACAGTAATCACATGCTGCAGTTTGCTTGGCAGGTAACCCCACTGGCATGATGTGCAAACACAAAGCAGGGCAGCTCTTAGGGTGAAAACCACCTCATTTTGGCTGGATTTAACTCCCTTTAGTCCTCTCCAAACCAGGCATCTAGCTAGGTTCTTCCTTCAATCAACAGAAAGGTAAGGGTATCTCCTGAGGGAGGTTACTCACACCCAGACAACATCAATGAAGACATACAACAGGGATTTCCTGTAGAGGAAACCTGTGCAGCTCCACTGACCGCTGCAGCAGCCTGGCCATGCAGGTTAGGCAGATGACATTAATGAGATGTGCTTTGGGGTAAGGGTGTGGCTAAGTGATCAGGGAAACCATGAGTGTCGCAGCCAGACTCTTACCATATTGACCATCAATGAGGTACGGATGAAATGCGGACAGCTGAAATGTGGACTTCAGGAAGGAGAGACATGATGAGACACCATCTCACAGATCCACATTTCCATCCACCTAGTCTCACCCATCCTGATCAAAATCACAGCCAACACAACCCACCACCTCATCTCCTGCAGAGCCACAAGGACATTGGCACATGGGAGCTTGTCCCCACAGGCTAAGAGCCCATCACTCTGGGCACCAGACACCAACTGGGCTGGAAAGTCCAGGAATCTAGTGATGCTCAAGACAACCTTATCTCCAGGGCTGTGTGCTGCAACTTCATCTTCCCAAAATGGAAAGAACAAGAGTTCCCTGGTCAGTGAGAAAAAAATTCACAATTATAAAATACTGATGGAATAACAGGTAGAGCAAAAGGTCAGACCTGTATCTGCTAGAGTATCCCACTTCCCTCAGTCAAATTCTTAACAACATCTAGCACCGAGCAGAACTTACATCTCACTCCCTATATTGGACCAGGACATTTGGTAGGTATGAACTTGCTCTGCATCAATCCCTCTCCTGCTCTTCAACAGATGACTCTAGTCTTCAGGTCTAGACCCTCTGATCCTTCACCAGCATCAGGAACTATGCCAGAAGGAAGGAACAGAAAGATATCCGGATGAGATGACTGTCATGTGAAAATCTGGTGTGAATGGCGCAACCGACTGTATGTCAGGGGGCTTTGGAAGGGGTGGTGGGAGCTGGCAGGGTGGGCAGTTGCTCAAAGGAAACCACAGAGGACTGACCCAGCACTTGAAAGATTCCATGCATACCTCATAGATATGCCGACATGGTTACAAAATCCCTGCCCGGCACTTGGGGTGGTGACTTGCACTTGGGAAGAGAAAAAATAAATAGGAAAAAAAAAAGGGAAAGACAAAAGGAAACAAAAAGAAATAACAAAACCCCAAACAACCATTCATGGGACACGCAGAGGGCTGCAAGTCCTCTGCTTTAACAAGATGCCGCAGGCATCTATCCCTTGGAATTTGGGCTATGCTTGCGGTCCACGAGGCGACTCACAGAAGTCTTTGGTCACATTAAGCAACATTACATGATAATGCTGCAGCACTTTCAGGCTGAGGGAGAAGGAAAACAAAACAGATGACTCCGGATGGAAAGGCATTGCTGTAAACCTGGGAGGGAGAAGAACATTCCTTCTGATACTTTTTTTGGCTGGTTGTGTCCTCCCCTCCCGCCTCCCACCTCTTGCTCCCTTTCCCTCTCCCTCCTCTTGCAGAATTGGTGACAGCAAGTTTTTTTTTTTTTTTACTAATATTTCCATATTAAATAGAAAGGAAGAGTGTGAAAGGCCATGTGGAGTGGTGGCAGCTAGACAGTGGAATCTGCAACTGAAGGGTGGAGTTGGAGCACTGGAGAGGTGCCGGTTATTTATAGGGTATGAGAGAACACAAAAAATGTCTGGCCCCTTTAAGGCCCCTTAATCCAAACAACCAATGGTAAGAAAAAAAAAAGACAAAAAAAAAAAGAAAAAATTTTAAAAAGAAAAAAAAAAAAAAGAGGGAAGGGAAAAAAATGAAGAGAAAAGGCATCTCTGCACCAAATGGCAATGTGTGAAGGACGACCAGGCAATGGTCCCCATCCCTGTCCCTGCAGCCAGACCTGCACCCCATGGCCCCATCATGCTCGGGCAGTGGGACCTGCATCAGGGCAGGGAGCCCTGTGCTCCCCAGGCGCCCCCGAGACACAGCTGCCTCGAGGGTGGGACGTGGCAGCTGTTTAAACCATGATACAGCAGCGCTGGACGGGAAGCGGAGATGAACAGCGCGTTCAAGAGAAATCAAAAGGGAGAAGCTGAGAGCGTTGGGAATACGGGCTGGAAATTCCCTTCCTTAGGTCGGCATATGTGGAGCAACTGGCAATCTTTGCACTCCGATCTGAGAAGTAGAGTGTGTGATGCAGCCATTTGCTGTCCTCACTCGTCTGGGGATACAACTTTAAGGGTCATCTTTAAGGCTTTTCATGGCCGGGTATTTCAGGGCAGATGTGGATGCTCTGCAAAGGCTGCTGGTTGGAAGCTTGTCACAGCCAGTTTAAGCAGGGTTATTCAGCTCTAGGCCTGGAAGACCACCGCTTCCAGCCGTTTCCTAGCATTCCTAATAAGTTTTAACCCAGCTGAATAGTGTCTTTCCTCTACAAGATGTCCTTCCTGAAGAAGACTGTGAGGAACCGCAGTGCAAAGAGGGGCCACACAAAACACACAGCGGTTTTGTGCTCTAAGTAAAACTCCTTTTTCGTTCTTTGCAGAAGAAATGCATGAGGTTATGCTTATCTTTTCTAAGCAGACATAAGGGAACTGTGAAGAGGTCCTGGAGGACACTCAGCACTTGGGTGATTTAGTGTACAACAAAGTGGATAAGTCATCAACTTCGATGGATATACACCTGGAACCAGGAAAACTGAAGACAGACAATTCTGTGGATAGAAAGGGGTCAGTTAAGAGATTCGAGCTCGAGTGGATGACAGTGACACTAAATCCTCATGTCTTTTCACAAGCCCTGCTCTTATCCCCTATGATTCTGTTGAACCCATGAGCCTTCATTAATAGGTTTCATTCTCCTCTGCCAGTATCAAATAACAAATGTCAGATCTCACATGGGAACCACTAGCAACATAAAAATGAGATTTATATGGAAAGATGAAGTTCAAAAGAACAGTTACAAAACCCAGGAAGGTTTTGTTTGTACCCAAGCACACACACAAATAAAACCAAAGTCAAAACATCACTGTTCAGGATTGTAATCGCCATCACCCGTGACCTTCTCCTACCATCGCTGTGATTTTGAATGCTGGACACTGGCTACAAATTAATTTGCTGAAACTGAGGAAAATGCTTCCCTGATGTGTAAATAGGAAAAGGCTAAACATGCATTAGGTAATCCCAAACTTCATTTGACCACTTCTAGTTCAGGCAAACCACATGCTAATGCTCCCTCTAGCTCTGCTTTCATCTAAGACAGGAGCTCCAGAGCTCTAGATCTGCTCCCTACCTTCCAACTTCATGAGAAGGATGACAGCACTGTCATACCAAGGTCCTTAACTGCCAGCTGGTGACATTGATGTAATTCCTCTGATGACCACAGAAATGATAAAGCATTGTAGATCTGGAAAAAATGGAGGCATGAAGAAACAGAAAGACTTTACCACGGTGGGTACAGACAAATCCTCAAGAGGTGTAAATCATGACAGCTTTTCTGATGTCAGCACCCCAGGGAGGCTGGACCATCATCAAGCGGAGCAGTGAGGAAGAGGAGGGCTGAGCCTCTTCCTGCTTGTCACAACATGATTCCAGGAAACTCGGACCTCGGCTCTCCTCCTGCTCTGGACTTCAGCCACTGGCTCATCCTGCTCAGAGAATCTGTCAGCACACATCAACCCTCGAAAACTGGGGCTTAAGCCAAGGCCCGCAAAAGGGAGCAAAGGAAGGATGGGAGACAGAATCCAAAAGCGTCTTTCCGCCCGAAAGGTGAGCCCTTTGGAACAGGCTTGAGTCCCATTCGCTCTGTCTGGGGACAGCCTGCCAGTGGCTGCTTGATATGTGGAGTGAATGAAAATGTTACCCCCACGCAATGATGTTCCAGCACCTTTCAGCACCAACTTGTCTTTTCCTTTATCTTTTTTTGTTTTAAACACAGACTCTCGGGAAAGCAACTTAGCAGACCAAGCTGCAGAGCAGAGACAGAATAGAATTGTCTTTTTTTTTTGGCTTCCAATACAAGAATGCAAAGCATTGTCTCTCTGGGAGGAGAATTAAGTATGGGCAAGTGTTTTGGCAAGAGAGCCACAGAGGAGAATGGAAGGCGAGGATGAGGCGGGGGAAGAGGAAAGGAGGGAGGGCTGGGGGTCAGATGGATGGTTTGGTCTTTTATAAATCTTGGATGGGGAAGAGGCACACAGATGGCTTTGTGTTTTAAAATGATTCTAATAAATCAACTCCATAATCATAATCAAAATGCCCTTGTCTCTCTTTTTCCTCCTCTTCCATGGATAACAGCTGAGTAACAAGGCTGGAGCATGTGTCTGGCAAGGGAATGGTGAGTACTTGAGACGAGACCAGACTGTGCTGAAAGAGCGAGGGGACGCGTGTGAGCAAGCGTGCAAACCTGCGTGCCTCTGCACACATGTGTGACCACAGCTGGGCGTGGAAGCCATCACCACCACCCGCTACATCGGCCTGCAAGTGAATGAACGATGCAAGCAGGGGAAGGAATAAGCACCAGGGACTTTGCAGCATGCAATGGGCAGGCAGTTTTCAGGGAGGGTGGGCACATCCCTGCAGAAGCCCAGACCATTTCTAAGCAGGAACATTCCCACACGTCTATGAAGAAGGTCCAAGTGTGAGCCTGCAGCTAGCTGCAAAGAGAAGAGCTGTCCTGATGGCGGGGGAAGGAGTGGGAAAAGGCAGGGTCTTGCCTCTCCCAGGCGGGAGCAGACGTGCCGGGGAGGAATGCTGCGTCCCTGTTCCAGTGCTCGGTCTTGGCTGCAAGGAAGGTGCAGCCTCTCCTCCTCCAGCAAGAGCCACTGGGCCTGGACCGCGGGGGGAGCAGAGGCTCTTGCTGTCCAGGTTTTCCATTTGGAGCTCCACGTGGCATGAAATCCCATCGGTTTCCTTGCCAGAGGGAGCCAGGTGGAGAGAACAATAAAAAGCAGAAGGCGCGGGGCGGGGCGGGATGGTCCAAAGCGGATGCAGAGGATGGAATTAATCAGCTGTCCGGGAGGAATATTAGAGCTCTTCGGCTTGTCGTCAACGCCTTCTCCTCCTTCCCAAAGACAGACACAATGAGAGACCAAGGAACATTTCCTATTGTTACAGGGGATTTGTCCACAAGGTCCAGCCCCATGTGGAAGTCATTACCGGCTGGGAGTGGTAGGTATCTCACACAGAACATGCAGCTAGAAGGGATGGGGGAGAGCAACAGGGAAAAAGTTGAGAGACCAGAGATGATGTGTCCCTGTCTAATTGATTTAGGCATCTCAAGGGAGACTGTCACCATAGCAGCCCGGCTCCAAGTCCTGGGATCGCTATGGGCTGAGGTACGAAGTATTTTGCTTAATATCACCCCTTGGATGGAGCCAAAGTCCTGAGTGCTCCTGAGAGAAGCCATCAGGGGTAGCTCAGCGCCAACAGGAATGGATCATGAATTTCACTGCTGCTACTGAACAGAGAAGGGAGGGACAGTTAGATCAAGGTTTTCTATCCCTGTCTCCATCCCTCCCTAGATAGAAAACTGAAGAGTGGCTGCAGCAGCAGCTGTACGAAGCACGAGGTGAAGAGTTGACCACTGCCCACCTGCAAGTCCTCCCACTCCAGCAGAACTTGGCCTTCAGGATCATCCATGGAAGAACATAATTATCTGTGGGTGAGAGCCCAGGACTGAGTGATCAGAGAGACTCAACACCTCCAGGTTCCCAAGGGAAGGTAGAACCTTTTAGACACATGTTACATCTAAGCTCAGTCGTTTCACACTAAATCATACTTAAGTCATCAGCATCTCCAGAAGTGGTGACGTCAACGTCCCCAGGACTGACTGAGGAAAGGGGCACCTCAGAAATCAGTGGAAAATCAATATCCCAACTCGTTTGCTGCCGTTTCTCAGTCTCACTACTCCTAACCTGCCAGGTACTGAATAGGGTTGAGTCAGAGAGATGCTGCCGTAGGTAAAACAGTCTGGTGTTTTAGTTGCCCTTCCCAGGTCCTCCAAGTTTGCTCATGATTCCTCCAGCCATGAAGGAGCAGATAGAAACAAAGTCAGCCATGCCAGCTGGGGTAAAAAACACTTTTATGAAGCCTGGTTTGGCCATTTGGTCTGGCAGAAACCCTGTCATGTACTGCAAAGAAAAGTCAGGGTGCTGGGGTCCAGAGGAACAAGGAGGAGTCAACAGTCAACTTGGTGTCACCTGGTCTGCAGTAGCCAGTCCCAGAGGACACCTTTCAGGCTGTGTGCTAAATGCCACCTGTCACTGTTGGCATCTTTAATGCAGAAATGTTTCTCCTGGGGATCTCGAGCAACACTGAACTCCTTTATGCTCCCAGGAAGAGGAGGCACCACTTTTGCCTGGGTGACACTAGAGCAGTCACACAGCTCCTTTAAATGTTCACCTCCTTTGACTCAGGCTCTCAAAACCACCCCACATACAAACACACCAAGGGGAGCGACTTGGACATGATACTAACCGTACCCCCACTGCCTGCCTTCCACCAAGCAGGGTTTCTCTTTCACAAAGTTGACTTCTGTCAGCTTTCTGCCACTGGTCAGGGTTACGGCTTGGACAGAGCTGATCTGGGGGCTGTTCCTGGGAAGGAAGAGGTGTCCATCTGCAGAGGATGCAAACCCCAGGCTTGTGCAATTGCCATGACAAAACTGTAACATCTATGGGGAAGGGATGTGAGAAAGTGGGGCAAGCATGCAGTCAAGGGGACCATGGGAACACAGTCAATGGGACAAGCAGTGTCTTCTGGAGTTTTCAGAAGCACCAGGAACATCAGCCACAACTATAGAATCATAGAATGGTCTGGGTTGGAAGGGACCCCAAGGATCATAGAGCTCCAACCCCCCTGCCACAGGCAGGGACACCAACCTCCAGGCCTGGATCTACACAAGGTTGCCTAGGGCCCCATCCAACCTGGCCTTGAACACTTCCAGGGATGGGGCATCCACTACTTCTCTGGGCAGCCTGTTCCAGCACCTCACCACTCTTTCTGTAAAAAGCTTCCCCCTAATGTCTAATCCAAACCTTCCTTCCTTTAGTTTTAATCCATTCCCCCTTGTCCTGCCAAAACACTTTGCAGATGGGTACATGCAACTTTCTCAGACCCCACATCCTCCAACAGCACTGGCGGGGCAGGAGACCACTGCTGTGGGGGCAGATCAGGAGAAACAAACACTCCCAGCCACCCTCACAAGTTGCAGGACAACTGCCCCCAAAAGTCTCATTTGCACCAGTGATTAAGTAGATTTCTCCAACCTCCTGCCCTCGCTGCCTGCTCTAGCCCAACCCTACCACACTGTACTTCTTACCTGAACCCAGTTCAGCTCACACAGAAGCCCTCAACCCTCACAAAACCAAGTATGGAGCTATAATGTCATGCTCCTCTTTCTTTTTTCTTTCTGTTTTTTAAGTAAAATGAAATAAAATAAAAATACTCGTTATACTTCCATAGAAATCATCATTGGAAAGCTCAGCTCATTTATCTCCAAGGCATTACTTCTCAATTGAGCAGGATGTCCCTCCCCACAGGACAGAATTCAGCTGGGTACTTTTGCCCAGCATGAACACTGAGGCTTTTTCTTGTAAACGGTGTGAATGTTCTCCTCTATTTATGTCCTACAAGAACTCAGTTTTGCCAATGTTTCTGCATCATAACACATAGTCTCACTCCTGCAAAATCTCAACATGGGCAGAGTTTTGTATATGCCTGAGATCTCCCTGGTTTCAATGAGCTATTCATCGGCAGCTTGCTGAAGAGGTTGAAGCTGTACTTATGTTTTATGTATGTGGAAAAACTATGACGTAGCAATAGGGTTCAAACAGGAGTCCCAGATTCATCAGATGTTTGACTCACTGGATACATGCAGTCTAAAATGGAAACAGGGGACAAGAAACATGATAAACTGTAATAATAATGTATTTAAACATTTCAGGTTATTGGAAAAAATCTCCCTTTGTCAGTTCACTAACTTTTGAGATCACGAATGTATATTTTCACAAAGTAAGACTTAGAAGTAATTCACATTTAATTTAAAATTGCATTGTTCCAATTATAACTACAAGACACACACAGCATATACACGTATAAAATCCGTTATTGCACTATAAAACGTACATTTACATTACATAAATTAAATTTTAAATTAAAATCATAGTGAAACTAAATGTATTTGTTTGCTGTATGTCTTTGGAGGACATGCTAGCCTCACTCTGCAATACCAAAGAGCAGAAAAATGAAAGCTAGGTATGAACTTATGTAGCTCTTTTGCTTTGAACTTTTTCTTTCCCCTTTTTAAGCATCAACTGAAATTTTAGACAATCTTTTTGACGTTAGGTCCATGCTCTCCACTGAGATACCTAAAGTGATATGATTACAGTATGGATTTGTCCCGTCCAATGGGGGAAAGCACAGCACTCCCTCTGCCCAGCCCAGTAGCGATGCCATGAGGCCTCAGTGGGATGAAGCAGCGCCAGCATCATCTCCTCGACAGCGAAGGGACAACAGCCCCTATAGGGAAGGACAGACCCCAAGTCCCCATCATCACCAGACCATGATGCGGTGGCCTCCCAGGGCTCCTTCACACAACCGCTGCTCACAGCAACCCATCAGCAGCAGCACCTCTTTCTCACCTCCCCTCCCGCGTTCCCCCCACACACCGAGCTTTCCTTCTCCTTGCCTCTCTCTCTCTCTTTCACTCTCCCACCACAGCTGGTTAAAATTACGCTGGAATTTTGTTTTTCTGTCAAGTGAATTTGGACCTGGTAAATCCCTCCCAGCCATTCCAGTGGCCTCCCAGCGAACATCGAGGCTGCATGTAATACACATGATTTAAGAAAGGTGCTGCTGGAGCTATTTCCGAGCACGTTCACGATACAGGGTTCAGGGCAGCCAAGAGGGGCTCCTGTGGCTTGCAGACTCCTGGGGAGGAATGGCGGGCTTTCCACATGAGGAATGGAAAGGGGGAAGGAGGAGAGGACCGAAGGCATGTCATGTCAGCTGGAGCAGCTCACCTTGCAAGGACAATGCAAAAAAA
>VZTU01022147.1:29471-75587 GCA_013400835.1 Zapornia atra | reverse complement strand
AAAAAAAAGAAAAAGCAGCCCAAAACATCTCAGGCTTGGAGAAATCCCAGCCCTTTTGTCTTGAGAGACCACAGGAGCAAATATGAAAACCCGCCGGTGAGCCAAGCCAACAGGGAGCTGTGGTACAGGAGGAGGAGGAGGACACGTTCTTGGCTGACCTGGGGAAGCTAAAGGCTTGCAAAAACATGTAATAACAAATCGAGGCTACAAGCGTGCACCTGCACATGTGTGCTTGTGCCCAGCTCGGGGGAGGGGGGGCTCCTGGTTTGTGCCTGGGGGGCAGGAGCTCTTGGTAGTGTTTAGCCCCTTCCCCGGCCTTGAGTTGGCACGGGGAAGGTCCAAGTGTGAGGGGCCGCGGGCGGTGGGACCCAGCCAGGGGATGTGCTCAAGCCAGAGAGGCTTTGCCACTTCCCTGGAATGCAAAAGGTCCCCAAAGCGGTACCCCCCACCCCAGCAAAGGCTTGGGCCACCCCCAAAGAGGGACAGGATTTCTCAAGAGACCAGGCCGCAGTTCTGAGCCGGACTAGTTAGGAATACAAGGTTAAAACCAGTTGTCCAGCAAAAACAGTCCTTCTGGTTAAAACCAGCAGGTTTAGAAACAGGGGTCACAGAAATTTTAGGTCCAGGGAAACAAACCGAGGCAATCTGTTTGCTAGTGTTGAAACTGTGTCCTGTCCCCATCCGTTCTACCCCCTCCCCATCCCCCCAGCCTTTTTTTTGGACTAGAACAAAGCAATCTTAGCCTTCAAAGTGTTGGGGGTTTTAAAGACAATCACCAATGGTTACAAATACTAAGTTTTTAAAAGGTCAGGAAGAGAAAAAAAGTTTCACTTTCACACCCCAAACCTCTGAATTAACCCTAAGTGGGTTTTTATGAGGGGGCAGGGAAGAGAGAGGGAGGGGGCTGTAAAGGGGAGATTTAATGGACTATTTCAAATTACTCTAGGAGGGAAAGAAGAGGAGCTGTTCCCTTTTGTTGTAATAAAATTCATTCATATTGTGCATATATGTACATGTATATATGCATACACACCTCCTTTCCCTTCAGAGGGAATATCCAGACCCTCCCCAAGTTTAATTAATATCTGTTTGTGCTGGGCATGCAGACATGATTCCTGATCCCAAAAGAGCAAATCAAAGGATAAATTAGGATGTAAGGGGCAAAGCAACAGCTTAATCTGCCCCAGTGGGCTAACAGCAAACCTGCAACCAGAATCCAAGGAGCTCTGGGTATCGCTCGCTACATCGTGCACTTGGCCAAGTACGTGGAGGAAAAGCTATTTATAAGGTGATGACTGAACAGTTGAAGAGCCGTCTACATGGGCTGGGTTGAACATGAGCATAACAGAGGTGAGAGATTGTGTGTGCACACATGTGTGCCCATAGACGCTTCTATGCCAACCTCCTGGATGGGGTTACAGCCAGCACTGACATTACCAAGAGAAGATGTAAAGAAAAGAAATCAAATCAAAGACTGAAGCTTGCTACTAAGTCTGTATTTCTACCCCCCCTGCCCAAACACAGCAATAAAAATGGTAAATTAACTTTAAGGCATTTTTTCCCTACCCTTCAAATAGTATGAGAAGTATTTATATATAATCTAGATTTATGGCTTTTGTTTTTTGTTTTTCACTTAATTGCTGGGTTATGAAAGGATGTCATGTTTTGGTCATAAACAGAAAGCACAGAGACAGAAAATCAGTTAGATATTAATTTTACAAACCCGATGCCTGCATTTTGATACGCAGATAAATATATATGCACACAACAAAGATGCAAAACTAAGCTCTGTGCTTAGACATCAGGTTTATACGCTGCATCTATGTGTACTTATAGAGAATCCACTTACTCTTTTTGATGTTTGAAAACATGCCAGTAAAAAGCCAAAATGTCAGTAAACACAGTGGATGTCGTCACTGTTTTGCCTTTTCAGGTTGGTTTCCCTGGTGTACAAAGGTCAGCTCCAGCTCCAGCATAAATTATTACTGCCTACTTGACTCATAATAACATATCCAAATAATAACCAACACATGCTGGATGCTTTATAGATGAATAATTCCTATCCCAAAGAACTGGCAATTTGAACAGTTTAGATGCAGCAGAACTGGAGGAAAAGTCTCACTGCCCAGGTTTGTGTGGCAAAGGGCAGAATAAACCCCGTGCCCGAAGCAGCTCAGGAGTTTCCACCGCAGCCAGCACCTCCACACCCACCCCTTGCTGCACCCAAAGCACCTGGGGCAGGCTCATGATGGTCAAACCTCTTCTAAAACCCAGCTAACCTTTGGATGCTTCGATCCAGTGCAGAGCTGTCGAGCTTTGAGACAGTTGAGCAGGTGTAGAGGAGCGGTGTAAGCTCAGATGGACAGGACACTGCCTTACCTTTGCAGGGCTGGGCTGGGCTCTCACCCATCCCTGCTCTGATCAAACATGTGGGCTGAGGCCCCACCAGCCTCCACGATGCCCCATGTCTCTCCCACACGTGAAGATCATGAGCACAAACCCAGACCGTCCGTACAAGCCCATCCTCAGCCTCTGCTGGCTCCGTCCCTGACATGTAAATAATGACATACCATTTCCACGGCTTTCCAGCCTATTACGCTGCTCTTTGGACCTTGCCTCCCATCCGAACAGCAAACCTGTGTCCCTGCATGACCCTCCTGGTGCAGCCAAAGCAAACCAACATGCTATATTTGTTTTTCAAGCCTGGGCCAGGAACGATTCCCGTAAGGCTCAGCCTGGCTTAATGGAGCCGTGTCTGTACTGTGCCTCTAAGCCTACGCTTGGCCATGGGGCCAGAGATGCATTTTTGCCTGCCCTAGGAAGGATGCAGCAGCGTTTGCTGAAGGTAACCCTAAAGTGAGAATCATCAGCAGCAGCCACAAGCGATGATGGGGAAGGGGAAGAGGAAGAACAAAAAGGGGAGATGAGGGAAAACAAGGAGGAGTGGCGGCTGGGGGATGCTCCCAACCTTCCCAATGTATTGCGGCTGTTCTGAGACAAACTTGGCTGGACAGAAGGTTTCCAGTGAGACGTGCAGTGAGAGGACAGCCGGGGCTGCAGCCCAATGGAAGCCATCACCGGGACCTCCTTGCCACGCCTGCGTCATGCCGCTGTACTCGCCCCTTCCAGCCTCTTGCTCAACCACCGCAGCAGCCAGGATGTTTTTCTTGGAGGAGGCAGCCACTGCAGTTCTTCAGGGGCTGGCTGTACTGCCAGTGGCTGGAGGTGCCATGGAGAGCAGTTGGGTGTTGGAGGCCGGTGCTGTGACTCACGGCCCTGCTCCATGACAGCCCTCAGCTCCCTTGTGTAAATGGGGATTCCCCACCCCCCCCGAAATCTGCCACCAACCACTGAGGCACAGCACAGTGCAGCATGTGCTGAAGCCATCGCAGGGCTTCTCTGTGTTTCCCTGCTGCCCCCTTCCCCACAGGCCACAATCTGAGGAGCTTCCTGAGGACTGCACACAGCATGAAAGGTCCAGAAATCACTTCAGGCTCCCTCATGGTGCAGACTGGTAACACTCACCTGCTCCCAGCCAGTCACTTCTTTCAATCTGTCCAAAGAGTGCTGAAAGGCATCTTGCCTGAAGATAGGCAAGACCCTGGCGGGTTTTTTGTCATAATAAAGCCCTGTGCTCTGTATCTCACCAAGTCTCTTTCCATCCTCTGTGCTCTATTGCAGAGGTATTTAGTCAGCAGTGCAAAGAGAGTCCTGGGTACTACTGGAGCGCCACAATCAGAGTCCCACGTATGGACCCCCCGCAACAGCAGGGCACGGAGGGATTCATTTCTCCAGGAGATACATTCTCCCAGCAGGATTATCCCAGTGCCACCACTTAGTGGAGGAACAAGCAGGTTTATCACACCAGTGACAGTGGCAGCCAATGGCATACCCAGCTGTAGCCTGCGCTTAGCAGGCAATCAGATACTAATTAGACAATTTCACAGCAAGCCCAGCTAATTGCATTAGTGAGGCGCAACTGTCCTGTACACCAGTGTCTGTGCAGCCACCTGGGCACTTCAACCTGCAGACTAGTGTACCAGGAGCCCCATGCATCAGAGCAGAGCAAAGGAGTTAAACTGGGCTCGGCACACAAAGCCTGAGTAGTGCGATTGCTGCTGGACAGGAAAAGCTTCGGGGAGAATGACGAAAGCATGGCTGTTGGACCTAGATCTTCAACTTAATGCTGAAACATGTCCAGAGCAAAGCAGGAGAAAGGAGGAGAGAGATTGAATCTGCAAAGCTTGGCTTAGGAGCCAGAGCAGAAGCTGATCTCGCTCAAAGTTTGGATGTATTTGTACTGGGAAAAGATTCAACTCCTTAGGAAGGGAATGGCCATAAAGTTTGGACCCAGAACTAAATCTCTGTTGAGCTTGTACTGTTTGAATTTCAGTTTTCTTGTTGGAGGCTGCTGTCCCTGTGCTCTGTGGAAGCACGCATTGCTGCTCACAGGTGGGAGCCAGGGCAGCTGCACCCTCCAACACCCGCACCCCAGCCCACCTGAAATGCAGCCACTTCAACATGCGGGGGAAGAAGATGAGCTTCAAGTCTGAGACATGGGAGAGTAATTAAATGCCATTGCCCTGTGGCCAGCTGTACTCTGCATTCTGCAAACAAGCAACCTCTGAGGCCAGAAAACCTTGAGTCTGGCTATAAAGAGGATGAGACATCCTCCTCTGAACATCCTGAAAAACAGCAAACAAGCTACCCAGAAAACCACTGAAGACACATGTCCAAGGGCTGGGCGCATCCCCAGATATACTGGGAGATGAGCATCCCAAGGCCATCTCTCAACTGCACCGCTCACCCCACCACACAGGCATGGTGGGCAGAGGCTCAAAGAGCAGCTCTGGTGCCACGAGGCTGCTGGGATCCTTCATCGACTGGCAGCACGGGCAAGGGCAGAGAACTTGTAACTGTAATGTCAAATGTTTCTAACTACAGCAGAACCACTGCCCAGAGGATACCGAAGGACTCCGCTGCAGTCTGACTTACCCCGGGGAGTTTCAGGCCAGTCCAGACACATGGGATCACAAGTCACCATTTGTGCTGGGGTGGTAACCAAAAGCCCGAGTCAAGTTCCCCACTTTGGCCACAGCTGCCTGCAGCTCCGAGGGAGCCACAGTGCCCACAGCAGACTTTAAAGATGCCACCTCCAGCCTAGACCTTTCCCCTGAGCCCCCTGCCAGCACCCTGCAAGTGGGTGGGCATCTCCAGCAGCCTCACCATAAACACAGGCCAATGGTCTCCAGCCAGGATGTTCCGGCACCTTTCCCCAAGCGTGGCAGTTGGGCAAGCTAAACTTATGTCCCTGACACCTACACCCTAGATGATGCTGGTGCAGGGACAGGGCATGGCTGAGTGCAGAGGGAGCTGCTTAGGCACAACCTGGGAGATGCCGTCTGTGCTCTGAAAGTCTAGATGGACAGGAGCATAGGCAGAGCTCCAATGCCGCCCTGCCCATTCCTGCTTGCCCACCTGCCTTGGAGAGGGAGGCAGGAGGTGACAGCACCTTTGCCCCTGTGCCCCTCAGGACCTGCTGATGCCACACCACTGCCCAGTAGGCACCATGCTGTGCTGCCCACAATACAGGGCCGGGCAAGGCAGGGTGTGTACAGCGAATGGCAGGGCTTGGGCTGCCTGAGTGCAGAGCGACCCAGACGGGGCCCCCTCAGCTTCCCAGCCAAGGCAGGATGGAGCAGCCCAGCTGCTCGGGCTTGGCTTCTTCTTGCATGGCAGCTGGGGGAGGAGAGCCAAGCGCAAGGAGAGACAGGGAGTGTGTGCATGCATGGGGGGCTGCAAACACCCTCCCTCCTGCCTTCCTCTGGCTAGGTGGGGGGTGAAGGGGGGAAGAAATCAGGAATTAATAATTAGAAGGTGAAATCAGGACATAAAAGAAGCAGAAAATAGTCTCAAAGGGTGCTTTTTCTTTTTAAAGGTTTCACCAAGATTTTTGCTTTTCCCCTGGGTGTCCTTTGCAAATCAGGCCTCACTGCAAAGGCTATTGGATATGACTCTGACGTCAGCAGGGAAAAGGTCCCCAGACTCTCATTAGAAAGGGAAAATAAAAAAAACCCTCTATCCTTTTTTTTTTTTTCCCCGACCAGTTTAACCTTTTCAGAACAACAAACAGGCTGGTTACAGGATGAAACCAAACAAGCAAAAGGGCTGTGGGCTCTGTGTCCTGGGGATGAGGGTGGGCAAACACCAAGGGCTTGAGCCAGCACTGTGGCCAGGCTGCTCCATGCTCCATATCCTGCCCAGAACCACTCTACCCCTGGTCAGCAACACCATGCCCTTGCACAGGGTTGTTTTTAACGTTTTGCTAGTCTGGAAACAAGTTCCTTTCACTACCCGAGCCAGTGTGGGTATCAAAAAGGGGTCCTGCAATGACATGGGATACAGGGGAGGCTGCTTTGGATGGGGAGCAGGAATGACCAGCAGTACCCAAAGGCAGCACAATGAGTTTTGTTTCTGGCTCCACAGCCAATGCAACACACAGTGCTATGCAAACCATCGGGGGGAAATGCTGCTTTGCCTTTTCCCAGCACCCACTCCCCAAACGTGCCGTACCAAACTGGTTTGCTGTAACCCCATCTCTTTCTGAAGGGGGGACATGGGTGAACTCCTGTGGCAGTGAGTCCTCAGTGAATCCCTAAATGGCCCTTGTGGATCTCCCACCCATTTTAGAAGATGCTTGGATATCGAGTTTCGCACAATCCTGCACACAGGTGCTCTACAGGCACAGCGTGTGGTCACCAGCACTGGGATGGGAGCAGGCCCTCATTACAGAAGTAAATCATTAGTGTTCGGAGCCTTGGTTGCCATTTTGGGGAACAACAGAGGTGTGAACAAGGCCCTAAGGTGACAGGCCCAATCAAGAAGGGTCCCAGCCCTGAGATTGTGCCCAAGTAAATAAAAGAAATTTAACTTTCAAGATGGTGAAGGGTCACACCTAAGGGAAACAGGCTTTTCCAAATTATAAAAATGAGGTTTCTCATTGTGCAGCACATGGGTCAGTGCTGATGGAGCCTGGCCTGCAAAACTTGGGATGGGCAGTAACCCAAAGGGAACATCTGCTCATCGCATGGTATTTTGGGACTGATTTTCCCAGCCTGGGATGGGCAGGTCTCAAGGAGCAGATCTGGCAGGGCTGCTCATGAGAACTGGGCTGCTGCCCTCCAGCAGGAAGCAGAGGATAAATCTCTCCAAGGTAGGAAAAGACACCATGAGTGGCAGATCTGGCTGACAGAGAAGGGAGGACTGAAGGGCTGCGAGGCTTCTCCCCACTCCATCAGCCAACCCTGCAGAACTCCACTGCTTCTTGCCCTCCCCCAGGCAGGCTTGCTTTCCTGGGGAAGGTTGCACGGCTCCCCTCTCCTCCTTCCAGGCACACTTCTGCCCTGAGCAGCCCCTTTCCCCTGGCCCAGTACCATTCCCCACATTGCCCGTGCAAGAACAACATAGTCATACCTGGTGTGGTGGGACTCTGCTTTAAACCCTGCCCTGCACATCCTAAAGCCACAGCACACCCAGCCCATAAGCTCTCCCACCCTATAACCTCTTCTATCCCACTCCAGGACTTCCTCCTTTATGCCCCTCATCGCACTATAGGGATGCCCAGTGCTGTCACCCAGCACTGCAGATTCCCGAACCACTAGATACCAGTTGTCCCAGCTCAGCTGCACTAGGAAGCAAGAAGACAAGAGGTTTGGCCAGATCTCCACCCAGCCATGTCTCTCCAGGGTGGAGAGGGAGGAAGCAAAGAGGCCGCTTGCTCCCGCCCAGCCCTGAGCTTGGCTTGCCTGCGCAGGGGTGTGTGTACAAACAGGGCTCTTCCCTCTTTGACTTTCCTTTCAATTTTGCACTTCACCATCCAGGACAGCAAAGGCAGAGACTGTCAGCCCAGAAAGTTGGGATTGCTTTCCCATCGCTCCCCCATCATCAGCACCGTCGTGTCGGTCTTGTGGTGCTGCCACCCACGCTCAGGCTGAAGGCTCAGCCCTTCCCTGAGGTTTGACAGGGGTGCGCTGGGCTGGACAAGCTTTTGGATGGGCTGTGGGGACTTTTCTGGGACAGACAGACGAGAATCCCTTTGCAACAGGCCTAACACCTCTATAGGTCATGTCCTGGACATTCTCTCAGCTGCCACTGAACGCAGGGGGAGGTGGAGCTCATCTAGAGCAGACAGAGAAAGCAGTGCTGTTATTTTTGGGATTAGGATGCAATCTCCACCATTTGCCTTTCCCTGACCCTGCTGCAGTCCCTCCTGGCCCAGCCATGGCTCAGAACCTCCTCAAACACCATGGGTTCATCAAAAGGTGTCAAACCTTGACAAAGGAGAGGGGACAGGAAATAAGGGGGGGGAGGGGGTTCCTGGCTCCTATCATCTGACCGATCTCCAGCCTGCACCTTTGCAGACATTCACCTCGGCATCCCCCAAGCTCGAGTCTCCCCTTTTGCTTCCACACCCCAGCTAAGCTCCCAGCCCAACTCAGACATCACCTTGATTTTACCCCAATGAGGATCACGGAGGGATGCCCACCCGCCAGCACCAAAAGGAGCTTTGAGCCACACAGGATAATCCTGGGGGGGGTGGGGTGGGGTGATAAAGATCTCATCCCCATGGAAATCGAGCCATGTTCCTCACATACCTCGCTAATTCAATTTTACACTGTGTGAATAGATCTGCCAAATCTTTATTATTCTTTCTTCTTAAGAAGTTTGCATCACAGGGGTACAGCGGGAGGAGTGGAGGGGGGGGGAAACAAGGGAGGGATGGGCTCCCTCCTACCTCTCCTGAGCCTGATCTCTGCAATAAATGGTCACGCTCCGTGCTCTTCAGGCATGTTTCGTTACTCTCCTTTCCAAACACAGGCCTGAGGAAGGAGGGGAAGAGAAGGCTGAGGCAAATATACCATTGTTTTGAAATACCTGGGACAGGAGGCAGCAGATTTGGGACTTAGATGAGTGTAAGGGAGGACACTGGAGAGCATCCTCTGTGGTTACGCTCAAATAGTTCAGCCTGGCCTGGTCCCACTCTTAGTCTAGACTCCTGAGATGCCCTAATCAGGACTCTCAGCCCCCACACACCCCCTGCACAGGTCTAAGCTCTCTCCCATGCCAAGACCCCTCCCTCCAGCATGCCTCCAGCACTGCCACCAGCACTGCCACAGCTTTGCCAGCACTCAATCAGGGTTACACAGCGGCATCGTCACACCTGGTCATCCCAAATCCCTCCAATCCTAGCATGGACAGTGGGGACACTTGGGGTTCTGGCGCACACCGCTGCTGTGAGTGCTGGTCCTGTGGCAGGGACCTGCATCAGCAGGCAACACTCAGAGCAATAAAAATGCTTCAAGAAGTCCTTATGATGTTCTATAGCTGCTTAGGGTTCACAACAGCACCTGCAGGTAAATCAGTACATAAATCCCTGAGTGATTGTGCCACCTCTTACACAGCTCAGGGACCAGGTACAATTGCAGTGCAAGGGCACGAGAAAGCCAAAGTGGTACCTCTAAGCAGGGGTCATCTTTTAAGGTCCTTACATGAGAAGGCCCACTCAGAGGATACACAAAGGGAAACCACCAGCTCAGAGTCACTCAGCCTGCAAGGAGATTGCCTGGCTGTGCAAATGCTTGTACAAGGAAATGGGTTTTCACTGAAAACTTGGTCTGCTGGATCTCTGTGGTCCAGCACCCACAGTTGATACTGGGAAGCAGATGGAAGGTGGCTTGGTGATCCATCAGAACTGGAAATCTAAGCCTTGAATTGCAGCTTTCCTCCTCACAAGACATAGTGAGGGCACAAGACAGCATGTCATTGTGTAGAACAAAGATCAGGTACTGTTTCCAGCAGGAATCTGATTTCGAGCCCTTTCTCTCATAAACTTATCCCCAAAGGAACATGG
Source organism: Zapornia atra (assembly GCA_013400835.1). Classification (NCBI taxonomy): domain Eukaryota; kingdom Metazoa; phylum Chordata; class Aves; order Gruiformes; family Rallidae; genus Zapornia; species Zapornia atra. The sequence goes on along the minus strand of VZTU01022147.1, from coordinate 65,677 downwards.
ATTATTGCTTCTGTTGGTGCCCAAATGCAACTGTTCAGGAGTTGGCAAAAAGTAAACCAAGACACACAAATTACAAGGCACTTTGAGGAAGCTACTAATGAGGGTGTACAAACCTCCTCAAGTTCCCAGACGTCAGAGGTGAGAGGCAGGACTGAGATAAAATTAGGAAACTAATACATAAATATAGTTGTCAGATGTAAACACACAGAATAGATGTAATTCCGGATTGTTTCCAAGATTAAAAAAATATATAGATAAATGGTAAGGTCTAATATACACTAAAATGCTAAACTCGAGAGAATTCTTAATTTATTTTATGTGTTATTGTTGCTTTGATGTATTTTATACCTCTAAATGGCAGGACCTACACTACGTAGTTGTAATATCTGCAGCCAAGCTGGCTACTTGAAATGCAAATTAACAACATGTTCAAGCCTGATTTAACTTTCACATTCAATAACTTGGGCTTTTTCCCTTCTCTCTGCCCTTTTTTTCTAATTTTGATGTGAGATTACCCACTAGTTTTCTTTTAAACCTTAAATTGCTCTTCTACATTCTCTACATTAGCTCGACACTGAAGCTATTTGTTTGGGATCAGTTATACTTACCTAACTCGAGGGGTGCTGGGAGGATTACTGAGAGTTTGCAAAGGGCTCTGACAGTGGAAAGCACTATCTAAATGCTAAGTATTACGAAGTCAGATGAGCTATTTACTGACCCTGATAGGTAATACCCCCCCTCCAAATTGGACACAGAAATTGAAAGAGCAGAATCCCTTTTTTTTTGGTGGAGACAAATAGCGTCAGAAGGCCAAGCCAAGGTCCACAAACACCAGAAATCCTAAAACATCACTTAAGGTCAAAAAAGGGCTGGGTTTATTCCTGGAATGAGTAAGCACCAAGCGAGTGGCAGACCCAGAGCATGGGCAGGGAGGCTCCAGGAGGCAAACCTTCCAGCCTTCTGCAGCGCTTCCCCAGTACCCACAACACAAACCAAACGCCCAAACAGCTCCTCCAGCAGCAGCATGCAGGCTGGCTCTTAAACAGAGAGGCAGACTGAGCTCCTCTTCTTTACAAAGATGATTTTTACAGATGCAATGTGACCTTTTGCTGGGCAATGGTATTCGATCATTGCCCCTTACAGCAGCACCTCAAGGTCCCAAGAAAGATCAGGGTTTTGCTGGGAGAGATTTTATACTTATGAGCAGATATATGCTTCAAATACAGTCGCCATCGTAGTCCCACATCGGTTCTGTACCAAAATAGATGGCAAACCCCCCACAACCAACACCTGCAGGGCTTGTTCACGGTGCCGCAACCAGAGTGGAGAAACACTGACCAAGAAATCCACAGCCAAAGGTTTTCATCTGCTCTGGGGATGAGCCACTTCACAAAAGCTGAACAAAAGCTGCAGTTGCATTATACAACTGATGGCAGAGGAGCCTGGGGAGAAACTATCTGCAGTCAGTGTAACTGCACAGGGAACAAAAAAAGCAATGCCTCAAGAGCAGTTTGCATTGTCACTCATGGAAGGCTTGCAGGCTCCTGGTTGGAGCTACTTGTGGTTGGGGAGAACCCAGAGAAGATGTGAGGCTGCTGCTGTGCAGGTGGGATGAGGTGGAGGGAGCTCACTGTGAGGAACACAAAGATGGGTGCAAAGGATCTCAAAAGCAGAAATTTGGGAAGGAGACTAAGACAATGAGTTTGGCAAGATGGGGATGTGCAGGAGGATGGATCAGAGGAAGGTTGTGTGGGCAGAAAGAGGGGTAATGACAGCACATGAGGAGACCCGCAAAGTGGGCAGAAGTCTTGCACCTCTCAAATGAGCCATCAGGTCATGAGGAGGGGAAGGGGAGAGTGATTGGGATTAGCTGGTGATCAGTGGAGGATCACGTGCCCACAGCCTGGTCCTTTTTCCCCATTTCCTTCTCTGGGTATATCAGTTGGCCTGAAAGAGATGCTGCCTCCTCTACCAAGCCACACCTCACTAAGTGTTTCTTCAAAGTGGAATTCAGCAGGAAAAAGAGCACAAGCACCAAGACCGCATCCTCACAAATGCAGCCTCCACCCCATGGCAGGACACTGCCACCCAGACAGGAAACCCTCATCCACAACCAACGGAAAGAGAGGAGACAGCACCCTCCAGCCCCCACGCTACACCCACCGGGGACCAGCTCATCTATATCATTCTTTTCCCCAACCAAAACTATTCCATGAATCTGACCTTAACTTTTGTAATAGTTTGGGGGTGACAAACATGGGATTCTTGACCTAGCTACTGTTTGTGAGAAAAACAAATGACAAAAGAAATAGAAAAAGCAAACACCCGGCTACAGACTGTGCTCAGTTTTGCTGCGGTTAACATTTACAGCCTACAGTAGCTGTGGTGAGGATGACAAACCGGGGTGGCCAGCAATGCTGCTGGGGCAGCTGGGCAGGGTGCCAGGGCAAGTGAGGAGCTAGGTGGGGGTAATGGCTTGGTTCAGCCTTTCATTCCCCCAGCAGAGCTCAAGTCCTGCTGCCTGGTTTGCCTGACCTCAGGCTGGTCCATCCATCCACCTCCATCCGTCCAGACCCCAGGCAAGGAGCTGCCCCAACAGACATCGTGCCTGGTGCAATGGGGCTCTTACCCCAGCAGAGACCATCACCCGCTAAAAGACCCATGGCACAGAGGGAAGGACTCTTGGGAAGTGCTCTCAATGATTCATGAATCAAATAAAGCTTTCTAATTGGGAAAAGAAAAACTCTTACTGGAGATTGGCTGCTCAAGACATATTTCTGATGGCTCCTAAGAATAGGGGTATGCTCCTCGCTTTCCCTGTGAGCTTTAAGAGCATGCAGAAAAGCGTTTGTGAGATAATTTGGTGGTCACAGAGGACTGGGTTTTATTCCTGAATTGAAAACTGGCTATTAAACATCATTTAAAGAACAAAATAAAAATAAAACAGCAATTTCTTCTTTTATTCTCTCCCTATCATCATCATTAACCTTCTATCTGCATAATATCCCTCTGCCAAGGATCTTCAACTGAGTAATAAAATTTTAGTACTTAAACCTTCTCAGTGCTCTGGAAAGAGAATATTCTTCTCACTTCAGAGAGAGGGAAACCAAGGCACAAAGAACTGAAATGACCTGCTCAAAGTCACGCTGAAAATTACGAGTCGAGCCAGGAATAGATTCCCCAAGCCCTGAGCCCCGGGGAGGCAGCGTGCCCACAGGTACGCTACTATTACAGGCCAATTAGCTTTTATGGAAACGTTTAAGGAAACATTTCCTTTCACAGACTCTCTGCCTGCTAATTCACTCCCAAGCTTTGTCATCCGTGAGCGAGAGTGTCTTAGTTTCAAGCTGTCGCAGAGCAACTCAGCCCCTTCCCTTGCCTGAGACAAACGCGCTTGTAGCAAGCAAAGATATCTGACAACACAGAGCACCCTGCTACACGCCTGTTAAAAAAAAAAAGGGCTGGAAGAAGGTTTTTTTCTGCTTGCTCCTGCCTACTAATTAAGTCTGATTGCAGAGACTTTGTCAAAGAGAAAGCGGCTTCGTAGATACACAAGCGTGGGGACCGCCGGGGTTTGGGCAAGGAGACACGCTTTGCTCTCCAGCATGCTGCCCTGGTTGGGTCTGCTTGGCTTGGTGGGGCAGGATTTTGCACCTAAATCCTCGGTATCCTGGGTCCTGATTTGCAGGAGCCAGAAGGGAGAGGCTGGCAGGGGGATGAGGAGGGAAGGACAGAAAGGATGGGAGCAGGCAAGCACTGCGCAGGAGGAAAACAGACCCTTGTTTGCTTTCTCTCTCTCTCTCCGCTGAGAAACAGTTAATAGGTTGCAAGGTTTCCACCCTTCCAGGACGGAGCCTTTTCCTCCCCTTTCGAGTGCCCCCTGCCTTCCTCCTCCAGCGACTGGGAAGCTGTGACTGCTCTACACCGCTGACACCTCGGCTGCTCTGGAAACCCATGAACTGTTTGAGAAAGGTCAGCTGGCAGCCGCTGCATCCCTTCTCCTGCCTTCCCAGCCTGAAGCGGCCTCGGGCAGTGCAGGAGCCCCCTCTGTAGGCAAAGAACCCACATTTACCAGCAGCCCCCGCTTCTTGATGTGATTTTTCAGCAACATCATCACCTCTACATCCACCCCAACTCAAGCCCCTGCCGTGGGGCTGGAGGGAGAGTGGGACAGCAGGGCTCTGTGCCAAACAGGAACTGGGTCTTTGCTCCATTGCTTGTTAATAGCTGGCCCCATTACATGCAACACAAACTGAGGCTGGGCATCTAGCAGGACAGCAGTTTTGCCATCAAAAGAGCCGATGTCTTGCCAGCTTGCTGTTGGCAAAATACAACAAGCACGCCTCTGTACAGCCCTGAGCTTCAGTACATCTCCTAGGTCCACACCTGCCCTCTCTCCAAAGCAGTCACCTACTTTTCTCTGGTCTCCTGCCAAACCCAAGCTCCCCAGTGCTGCATGAGCACTCTGCCAGCCCAGTTAGGGGGGTTCTGGTACAGTCCTTTGTGGCACAACAGAAGAAAACCATGTACCCCCCCATGCTCCTTCCCCATATACGTCCTCCCCACAGCACTACACATCATCAGGTAAGCTGCTCCAGCACTGCCCCAGCATCCCCCAAACCACAGCCTTAAACCCAGCTCTGGTTCAAAATGACCCCATTTGGTCCATCAAAAATGCTGTGAAATTCTCCCCCCCACACACAGGGACTTGCTGGATCCATCAGTGATTTAAGGGCAACTGAACACCAGACTGGAAGTAGCTGCAGCACAAGTATTGCCTGGATGCAGACAAGCTCTGTCCTTCCCAAAAGAGGAGGCTTTCTAGGGGTGGGAGGTTAGCAGCTGAGTCAAGGGCTTCTGGCAGTTATCAGCCACTACTCCTACGAAAGGGTTCGACCACAGCTTCTAAGCAAATGTGTGAATTTGCCCGTGTTTACAGCTCTGTCCTCACCACTTACAGTGCCTCCTCCTTGGAGATGCTCAGCCTGTGTTCACTGCATCCCTCTTTTCTACAGCCAGCCTTTCCACACCCCTCCCGCTCAGCCACACGCCCAGATTTGCCATCAGCCTCACAAGGCTATGCTAAGATGGAGCAAAACACACACACACACCCCCATTTGCAGTGTCTCTAGTTAGGAGAAATACCTCCTTACCCACTCCCAGCCCCCTTTGCATGAAGCCCCAAGATGTGCAATTGCTCACACGGACGTGTGCCCCACAAAAAAATGCAGGGGGGCAAAGCCAGGAAGAAAGATTATGAAGATGTAAAGCTAATTTGTAGGCACCCTGAAATAACTTGATTTCTCCAGCGTCCTGGGAGCACTTCTGTCTGAGACGTAACATTACTCACTTTCATTTGGAGAAGTTTCAGCATGTAACAAAAATATCTCAGGCTCAGTAATGAGGCAAGAAATCGTGCTTACGTAGCCGAGCAAGTAACATCACTCAACTTCCCTGTCCTTGTGGTAGAAGAAAAATGATTGGAGAATAAATTAATCCTAATAAATGTAGGATTCTGATCAGGCATACATAACCAGCAGCGCGTCTGCAGGATGAGCAATTGATGAAGTCATTGCTTCAAAGGTGCCTTGATGCAATTAGTCACTTGTAAAACATGCAGCAGAGGAGAAAATCCCGCTCCTTTTGTTCAGGAGCAGGAAAATGCTCCCTGCATCGGAGTGATTTATAGGTTACAGTGCAGTAAAATTAGAGCGTGCGGCAATTAGGGTCGTTCTCTCAGAGATGAAAGGCTGGGGGGGGATGAGTGAAAGGATGGACAGGATGCAGAAAGGCCAGACCAAGGCAAAATGCCAATGCCACATTTCTGGGCTGTTGGTATTTAACAGGGATTATTTCCCCTTTGCACAAATCATTGCAGGGGGGAAAGTGGGCTTTGCATGTAAAACTGGTGCCACTGAAGATGAATCAAGTCATTAATCACCGGCATGAGTATCTGTAATTAGAGCTGCTGCAAGTCACAGGAGCAAGAGTCAAAGGCTCTAACAGGATTATGGACAGAGCTGCATTATTTTATGACTAATATTAGCAGATAAAGGGAACCTATCACGTGCTTGAAGAGGTCAGCTGATGAGTGCAGGGAGGCAGGGAGGAAGGCATTTCCCATCCCCAACCCCGCTGCCCAGCTTTGGCGTCCACTGCGCTGTCTGCCCACTGCTGTACATGCAGAGAGGAGAGCAGGGGTTTGCCCAGCACCCTCCTGGGTACCCCAGGGGCAAAGGACCCTCCTTGCATGCACCACGGCACCTGGGGGGCAGGATCGGCCCACAGCTGAGAGCCGAAGGGAGCTGGCTGACCCGGCCATGCTGAAGCAGGGTCGGTCCCGGTACAGCTCCGCGTGTTCCCAACCAACGCACCAGCTGTTTGCGGCTGGAGGAGGCAGGCAGATGCTGAGCAGCCGAGCCTCGTGGTGCACAGCTGGGGCGAGCAGGGAACGTCTGGCCTAGCTACTCACCTCCCGCCTTGCCCAGATGAACTAGGCAGCTTTCCCATGTTTCCCCCCCAGCACAGGCCATCTCGCTGGGTCACACGCTCCCTTCTCCAGCCCCGGTTCCCAACAAGCCCCGGCATGCCTCTCCACAGCAGATCACTTTTGGGACAGGGAGCAGGGAGTCCGGGAGCTGGGGCGAGGCAAGGCAGGCGCCAGAAGTCCTCCCAGCTCCCCCACGGGAGGGTTTAGAGGCCCCAGCACCTAGTTTTAAGCAGCTATTGCTGCATTTCTGAGTTCATTCTTGAGGACTGGAAAAAGACCTTGGAGCTTTCAGAGAAAGTTCTTTAGTTTTTAATTAAAGAGACAAGTCTTGTGCCTTTGTCCCAGAAAGCAGGATGCTGAGATGGAGGACTGCACTGCCAGACACCAACCTGGGTGCCTCTGGCAGAAGAGTCTCCATCAGCCACAGGGCTGCATGAGGGCCCCCAGTGAAGTCAAGATGCTGAGGGGAAACAGTCCCCTCAGCCACAGTGCATTGTTCCAGCAGGGTCCAGTGCACCCCAGGGCGCCCAGATGGGATGGCCATTCCCCATCTGCTTGATCTGTGCCCCAGGGTGAAGCTGACCCGATGGCTTCTGTTAGCTATTGCTCCTTGTTCGCCTTGGCTCCGAGCAGGCCAAGCACGTTGACACTCTCTATACCTATCAAGACAACACAGAGGTTGTCTAGACAACCTGGAAATTGAGATCTGAAAATCTGAAGCCAAGCATGAATTTTTGAGGCTTGAGGAAAGACATTCCCACAAATATAAACTGTACACAGATTGACACTACTCGCTCTTAACTGGTTCTTCTGGATTTAGAGTCCACGCACAATTCTCGACCATTAACTGCAGAGCCTCAGTTTCCCAGGCTGCACAACAAAGCTGGTGAGCATTCAATTCCCACAGATAAAGGAAAGCTGGGTACTCTGAGTGTGCACATGCTCTCTGCTCACAGCACAGCCACACACCCTGCCTCCAGTGTCCTCATGAATTTGCACACATGTGAGTGCCACAGATGGGGAGATGGAGAATGAGGTCCCTCAGCCATACCTCAAGGTTTGTGACTCCACCATCACCCTGGGCAGGTAGTCAGGGCCAGCACCAGAGAAACAGGGAGTGAGCCTCATTAAAGCCAGCAAATTGGCCTAGTTACTTAGCACCATGGGTGTGTCTGGACTTGGAATTCAGGTCCTCTCAGGGGGGGTAATGCTCATATTGGTGAGGCCAGTTCCAAGGATAGCCACCCCAAGGATGACAGAATGACTGCAGGAGCTGGGCTGCTGAGTGGGAAGAGCCATTGCCAGGTTCTGAGCTCCAGTGAGGTATTTCCTATCCCTGTGTCACTCTATTTCATCAGGGTGAGTCACCAGACCACCATAAAAAAACCTCAGGACCATGCTTCAGCAGTAGTCATAATCAGAAACTTCCTTTATTAACTTAATGACCATCCCTTATCCATCATCCCGCTGTTAATAAAACTAAACGTGGGCTGGAAGGAGTGCTGCAGACCAGAGCCTGGAGCCAGGCTTTTATCAACAGAACTTGTGTCCGGCAGCACTGCAGAGCTGCTCCCGAACTCAGTACACAGGGATGGGAGGAGGCATTATCTCCACCCATACCAAACAGCCTCCAGCATAAATGTGATGGGTTCCCCTTCTCCAATACTCCATTGTGATGCTGCTTCACCTCAGCATCCCTAATCAATACAGTTCTGAAACTCTCATTTGGCCACTGGGACAAGTTCATCTCACTGTCTCTGACAGGACCAATGTGACATCCTTCCTCAAACACACCTCTCACATGGGACAGATGAAAGCACACATTTAAATGGTCACTGCTCTAAATGATGCCCTCTGAGGTGTATCAACCCCTTCCACACAATTGGCATGACACAGACGAGCAAGGAGGAAGATCTTACTTGGTCCAAATAACACCAGTTCAAAGAAAAATGAAGGTTTTTCTGTCCCAGGGTTCCTGGAGACAGATGAAAAAAGATGCTCTTTCTGCTGCAAGCAAGCTCCACCATCAAGTCAGCACCACCCACCCCTCCCTCTAGCAAAGGAAAGGTCATGGTCCTGTTCTCTGGAAGAGCAGGATTACAGAGGTGGAAAGAGTTCAGAGACAGTCGCCCTCAGCAAAGACCAAGTCAACATGATGGTGAGATAAGACTGCTCCTTGACCCCACCATGCAGGCCCCATCAATGGGAACTTGGCAGGGGAATGCCACAGAATACCCACTCCATCCCCCATAACCCAAACTAGCTGCAGCAGTATTTCCTATTATGTCTCCATAACCTAATCTGACCCCCTCTAGGGTCTCCAGATTAATATCTGAGAAATCTCCCAAGTCCAATCACCCAATTATAGGGAGGAAAGGTTTATCCTATCTAAACAGCATGAAATGTAACATAGATCCAGCTGCCCCCTCCCTCCCAAGAGCCAGAGCTCAATCCCTAGCAAGCTGAACAAACCGTGAAGGGGTCATGGGGGAAATGGGGAGGGTCTCTCCCTGATCTTGTATCACATGAAACCTTCAGGAGAAGCAGCTATTTTAATTGGCAAATCCCCTGACTCAAGGTTTAATCCCTCTTCATTTTTGCTTAGCTTCCCTCACACCAAAGCAACACAGGGAATAAATGATGTGTCCCACCTCGAGTCACTGCCCAACAAGAGAAGCGCCTGTGGTCTTGGTGAACAGGGAGATAAGGGATGATGGTCTTCAAGACACACAGTGTACACATCCCAGCTTGAGATGCAGGGATGAAAGGCTGGTACCACCATGTGCCATCTAGCACAGAGTATGTTGAACAGTGTGAATTAGAGCTGCCTTGAAACTGACAGGGCAGAGAAGGCAACAGGAAGGGTCACAGCCCAGACTGACTGCAGCGTCCCCACAGTACCTCTGGCATTGGGGCTGAGAGGCTTCAAACAGGGCAGAAAGGCAGCCTTGTGCCTCCTTGGGTTTCTTTCCTATCCTTCTTCCCTTCCAGAGAAGCATAGAGGGATGATGTCTAACCTTTTGGATTGCATTTCAGCCACCTGACAAAGCCAAACACATAGAAACCTCAGCAGAAGCCAGGGGACTGGAAAGCAGATTCCCCATTCCCATTCAGGATCTCATCTCAGGCTTTGGCTAGAGTGAGAGGAACAAGCAAAATCTCCAGGAAGATCCTAACCTAGCAAGGACCCCTAGTCTGGGTGTCCTTCAAAGGGAATGAGCCCATCCAAAGGGAAGACCTGTGTGCTTCATTCCGCATGCATGGCCCAGGTTCCTCCCAGAGCAGGGTTGTGTTGTGTCCATGGGTGCCCCACAGCCTGAATTTTCCACAGAGCTCCAGGCTGCATTGCCAAGTGCCAGCTTTGCATACACAGACCCAGCTTCCCTCCAAATTCCAGCCACAATTTATTGATTAGAAAAGCCTGTCTAGGCAGTAACAGCTCCTGTGAGAAGGTTCTGCTGCTCCGCACTCACAAGCCATGATCCGTCAGACCGTGTTAGCAGCCTTCGCTCTTGATGCTTCCTGACAAGATGGATTTGTGGCCTTGACTTTTCCAGATCAGGGGAAACTTAATCCTCGAGGATAAAATTACAGACCAGTAAAAAACCTCCATGACTAGCCTCGTTAACTGCCATTTAAGAAGTTCAGAGCCTTCTCAGCTAGAAAGGAGTGTGTACAGCTGTCCTTTGCCTTGAGGAAGAGGTAGCACTGAACAGACAGCACAAAGCCCTTGGCAAACACTCTGCTCTCCAAGTGCATGACATACTCATGGCACCATCCTGGCTGCTCCATCCTCTGCAGTCAGCAGGGAATGGGCAGACAGTCACAGCCCTCCAACTATGAAGTGGTTCTGGAGAAAGCAAAGATAATGCCAGGTCCTGTCCAAAAGGTGTCTGGGCAGATAAAAATAACAAACCTGGAACAACCACATGGAAATGTGAATTAATGAAATATTTCAGCAACTGACTCAATCCTAACGGAGAGCTGAGAACCCTCCACCTCCCTTCTGCTTTCCAGGATACAAAAATGACACTGGCAGGTGGAAATAACTACAGCTGTCCCAGTGGGAGAGAAATCAGTGCTTCACAGTGAGCATAATGGCCAAAATTAAGCACTTGCTTGGTGCTATTACACAACACATCCCAGGAAGCAGCTTCCAAAAACTCGACCTTCTCTTCTAAGGCTTCTTTTTGAATCATCTTTGCTTTTGCTAACAAGTGAAGTGGATTCAGCACTCAAGAAGGGTACTCTGGGTGTTGAAAACCCAAGAGCTAGTTAAAGGAGAGGCAGCAGCAACAACAGCTTCCACAGCACAGCCTGGCCCTGCCCAGGCTCCCTGCATGCAGGTGTTCGTAGTTGAAGCTCTGCTACATTTCCATCCCCAGCACATAAGCCAGTTAGTCCTTGCTGAGCGGTGTTTGCAATCAGCCAAATATCTGCCCACCAAGAAAGCAGCTGAGATCCACCAGGCAGGTCACCAAGGACAGGGAGAGACAACCAAGCTGTGAGTGTAAGATTGGCAGTGGAGGGTCACCAGCTCCTGAGCACCAGCAGACCTTCCTCTACTCAGGTAGATGTTCAAAGACCTTTTCTGGACATGAGTCAAGCGTACAGATGTCCCCTGAAAGAGCTGCCTATGGCTCCCAGGCCTTCCTGACCACCAGCATCACCACCCCGAGAGCAGCAGCCTGGAGTCAGAGACAGAACTGCTTTCCAGAAAGCAACAAAGACTGTGGTCTCTCTTCTAAGCTGCAGTGTGTGATCCACCAGCTGCAGAGCCTACAACCTACAAATCAAAAAATCAGCCACAAACACATACCTATGTCAATATAGGTGCCAAAGCTCAATCTCAAGAGAGACCTTTGTCTCCAAAGGGCTTTACAGACACAGTCAATACCATCAACTGCAGTCATCATCATCATCATCTTTAATAAAAACTGGTTTAAACTCTAAAGCTTTTTACATCCTCCACGCTTTTCTGGTGTGAATTATAACTCTGGATGTTCACATATTTACCCAACTCCTGGCTGGACTTCAAGCTCCTACAGCTTTTTATGGGTAGTGCTATTCTCTCTGGTGCCCAGCCTGTTTGGAAGACAGGGCTCTAAAGATGATTTTAAGGCATGCAATAGGAGCACAACCTGGTTGTATGGAGAGCACATTGGCTTCTTCCTGACAGGCATGCTATTTCTTCTGGCCAGATAGGCTGGAAGAAGAGGAGGAAAAAACGATCACAGTTTCCACATGACAGCTTGCACACAAGAGGGTGTACTGGAAGGGATGGTTGCCATAGCTATATCTATACAGCCCTGGCCATCCAGGCACGTCACAACGATGCTCTACAGAACACATTAGAGAAGTTATAAATAAGATACTCTTAAGCCTCACTTTGGAGAGCAACATGCAAGTGTACAAAACACTAAGGCTTCTGGTTTGACCTCTTTTACTTTCTTTTATAGACGTGATGCACATTCGAAGACCCCTCTGCAGAACAGCATTGCTCCAGAGAAGCCTGTAACACTGGCACAGTGACATGCACAGGTTTTACGTAGCCATACCCTCAACTTCTGTACATCATCCTGCCTGTCTACATCCCAGGCACCCCCCAGCCTACCCACCAGCTCTGCTCCACACCACAGCCCTGTACAGAGGGCCCCAGAATACTAAAGGCCTCTGGCCAAGCTGCCAAAGTCTGATTCTCCTGCTCTGAAGTCTACATGATGCTCAACTAGCTCATTCAGCAGGCTGTGCTGCTGTTCTCCTCTCTTCTTGAAGTTCTGGATGAGGGGTGGTCTTATGATTTGCTGCCCAGCCAAAGAGACTCAGGAACAGCCAGGATCCCTTCATGTTGTGAGAAATAATAAAGCTTGGGAGTCTCTGCTTAGACCTCACCTGTCTTTCTGGGACACAGCATTTCCCACCAACAGCAGCACTGCTGTGTGAAAGCAAACAAGCTCTGCACTTTCCACTGTATCCTTATTCAGCCTACACCCCACAGTAACCCAACTGCACTGAGCCAGCCTTAGGACCTGCACCCCTCTCTGCCCTCGGATATGAGTACTGCTCAATGCTGAGGGTCTTGTGCTGAGGTCATTTCACAGCCCAGCTCTTGTGACCCTAGGGAAAGCATTTGATCTCTCTCTTGGTTTTACTTTTCTGCTGTCTGGACAGCAAGGGCAAGCCCATTCCTACCTCAGTGTGCAACAGCTGACTTAAAAACAGTGATGTGCTTTGAGATCCTCTCACAACTCACATGCACAGACCACCAACTCCCCAGGCCTCCTCACCACCCCAGTGCAAGCGCAGGGCAGCCAACCCTCGAGCCCTGCACAATGTGTGCTCAGAGAGCCAACAACAGAGACAGGCAGGAGGGGAAGAAAACTGCACCAGAGGAGAGGAACAGTGAGAAATGGACTGAGGAGCTCCCAGAGCTACAAAGCATCACAGCAGAGATATGGCCACCACCCCAGAAGCAACACAGCCCCCTGCCAAGCCCACAGACCCCAGCCCATCACACAGCAAAAGCTCAGCCCCTCACCCTGCTGTGTGCAGGCTGCAAACACATTCAAAGTGCTTTTTTTTCTTTTTAAACCTTGCATTTTGCATGCTCATAGTGGCCACCCAAGTCCACACTCACCCCCAGGTAGGTCCAAACTCCCAGGTGAGCCCTCGAGGTGGCCCACGTGATATTAAACCAAGCACCCCCACCTGAGGATTTCCCCCTCTCTCTTTCAGATGAGGCCTCCCACCTCAGCACCTTGTTTCCCAGCCCTAAAATCAGAAGGCAAGGAGCCTTCTGTTCTTCTCCCCATCATGAGCCAGAGGATGCAGCACTCCCCATGCAGGACCACCTCAGGCAGTGGGGGGCTCAGCTTGTCCAGGAGACCTTCTAAGCCAGGACCCACCACAACAAGCAACAGCAGTACCCCACGTTCCCCATCCAGCACAGGCAGGGACACGGCCTGGCTACAGCAACCAGAACTGAGACATAAAAAGCACTTTACACCGTGGTCATGTTATCCCCTCATCCCTCCCCCTCATTCCCTTTGGAGCTTCTTAACTTCAGAAACCTTCCTCCAGAGGAGTGTTGGAGTGACAGAAAACATTTTCCAAGCCTAATATCAGTTCCAGATGTTCACAGCCATTTCAGTTTGTACCTCACCCTGTAAAACACATTTCTCCCTCTTCCTCTCTCAAGTGCAGCGCCTGCTTCATCCATGACATAATGCGCTGGCGGGCTCGGCCGCGCACACACACACACACACGCTTGCGCCCTCTTCGAGAGCCCCATGTTCAAACAAAGAGCATCACTCAACTACAAAGCCGTCACACACATGGAGTTATGAGTAATTTCCACAAGTTTTAATAAACAGGTTGGGCTGTAATTGCTCTCCGTCTTCTCCGCTGGCTCCTGAGCCGAGTGCCGCTCACTCCCCGCGCGCTGGTGTTGAAAGCATGGTTTGTTTCGCACACAAGTTCACCTCCTATTAGCCTCAGATGGTCCAAGGGCTGTGTTTTTCTAAGCACCAGTAATAAGCCTCTTTAAAAACCACATACAGCCAGAGGTGGCTGAGCCATGCTAGCCCCTGGACCCCCCTGCCCTGCCCTGAAGCATCACCATCCTCTGCAGAGCCCAGCGGGGATGTGCATCAGGCCAGCCTCAAAACCCCTCCTTGACCCTGCTCCAAGGGGAGGAACAAATAGTTTCTGGCTCAAAGGAAGGGCTTCACCTTCCAGTTGCAAAGTAAGGATGAGAGACTGAGGGCTTTTGGGGGACTGGGGAGAAGCAGAAGGAAGGTTAGGCAGGTACCATCTAGTTTGCCATGGGCTGAAGAGCAGGTTGGCCCAGCTCTAGCTGCAGCCAGTGCCAGGAATTCCCATAAGAAATGGCTACAACTGCAATAAAACACACAAAACCCCACTGTACAAGCACAAATAACCCAAAAACTTGAACTCAAGAGATCCAAAGGACAAGCTACAGCAACCAGAAGAGCCCTCAAACCTTGCAGGATCCTCCCAGCCCAGCGCTGCCATGCTCTGCACATACCCATGGGACACCTCCCAGCAACAGGAACAACCCACTCCTACCTGCCAGCAGCCATGAGACTCATTGGGATGGAAGATTTGCCAACATCCACCCAAATTTCATATCCCACACCCCCCTCTCCTAAGATACCTTATTCTAGGAGTTATTTTTTGTGGATGCTGCTCAGATGCAATGGAGATGTCCTGCAGCGTGGCAGATGGGTGATAGTGGTAAGGGAATACCCTTGGTAGGATTTTTGGCCAGTTGAAGCACAGTACCAAGTGAAGCCTTTAAGAGCTGTAGCAGTCAGCATCTCTGCAAACCTATGCAAGGTATTTGCAAGACTCAAGTCATCTGGCATTAGGGGCCTGTGGGGTAAGGGAGGAATGGAGGCAAGAACCCTGTTTTGTTATAAACAACACAGAAAAAAAAGGAGAGATTTAGCATTGGCTTTTCTCTTTAATTGTTAATGGGGTCATTCTGTCCCAAATGGTCCCCCAGAGCAGGAAGAGGGGAGGGCAGCTCCCCACAATGAATTCAATTGCCTGTCAAACACATGGCAGTCATAAAAGGAAAATAATAATAATAATCTGTATTTCCTACTCTGGCTGCCAGGCAAAGATCCAGCCACTTCAAAGGAGAAACCCCACGTTTCCCCAGTCTGGCCTCACCTGACCGACCTGTAAGCGATCTGGAATCCCCATCCAAAACAAAGCCCCCCTCTTTGGTGGCTTGTTTTCTTTCTCCATTACTGGAGGGTGCCTCTCCAAGATAAAGAACAAGCCTTCTTCCATGCCAGGAAACAAAAAACATAACCCAGGGGCCATGGCCACATTGGGTAGCTCTGGAAGGGGGTGCTGGCAAGGTGTAGGAGAAAGCTCCTGTGGGACAGGACTGGTGTATGAGCCAGGAAGCAGAGCCCCTCCTCGCAGGGGTCTCCACAAACAGCCAGGGGGCCCCCCAGGATGTGGGGCTCTGGTTCTCTCCAGCAGAAGTCCAGCTCTCAAGCACAAAGAATTTGGATACGGTGGGAACAGAGATTGTAGAAACAGAACGTGCCCGAGATGAATGGAGAGGGTGAAAATTTCCCTGGTGCTGTGAGCTGGAGCTGTTTGCTCTGTGGTGGGTCATGCCAGCAGAGGGTGTGGCTCAGAGGGTCTTACAAATTAGAGAAGCGAAGGAAAAAGCCACCACCACAAGCCAAGAAAGCTTCCAAGCAACACCTAAGGACTGCCCATGTTCAACTCTGAACAAACTTCCTGAGGACAAGTGTCTTGCTGGGATGTCTGGGAAGCCCCTGCAAGGCAGCAGGAGCACAGCAAGGTGCCCCTCTCCGACCTTCATCCTTGTGGTCAGCCTAGACACACATGCATAAGCTGACCTGGTTCCACCTTAAAGCAAATGAGGTTTTTAATCACCCAAAGCAGCTGTTGCAGAGCCTTGCTCCCATAATGGGTGGAAATCCTCTTCCTGTGTTCCCTTGTTGGGGGTGGGGGATGAAATTCGGTACTGCCAGTGTCTGGGGGAAGGGCACAAAGGTAAATCTCTGCTTTGGTCAACAGCACTGTTGACCACATCACTTGAGCATCTTAAACTACAGCCAAAGTCCTCAAGAAAAAGCAGTCAGAGGTTTTGCCTAGCTTCCCACACAGCAGGAACGCCATTGATTCACCCCAATTGAACCCCATCCCTCACACCCCTCCACCTTGCCCAGCTGCTCCTGGAGCACAGCCTGAATTGCTGACAACACCTTTGCAAGGCACAGGATGCTCAGTCCAAGCCTGAGCTGGGAACCAAACTCCAACCCAGGGAAGTTTCATGTTCCCCTGGAGATGGTTCTATACTGCTTAAATGATCCCTCTAAATATTGCAGGCTTCAAGTTACTTGGATAGGTGTGCAAGGCACCATAAAGAGTCCTTTCAAAGGCTGGCATGCAATGCAATACTCGTTGGAACAGACCAGCAAAGCCCTGGAGTTGCTGAGGGCTGACCTTCCTCCCACACCCATCCTGCAGCTTTTCAGACCGATCAGATCAAACGCTCACTTCAGTCAGAAACTCCAGCTCACAGCTCTCCTGCCCAAAAAGGGCAAATCATTTCCTTTTGCCATGCTGCCTTTTTGTATTTCCCCTTCCTGTCAAACACCCACGTCTGCAGAAGCCTTCAGAACAGAGCTGTTTCGATACCTCATGCAACACCTTGGCTCCACGCACCGCCCTCCACAAAAGCAGCATCTCCCAGCCAGGTGGGACACGGGATACATCGTTGCTCACCCTCGGCACCAAAGAGGGGTTCACCCTCGACACCTGCACCCACCTGTGTAGAGGTCCGTGTCTGTGTACTCATCCACCTTCTTGTGCTGCAGGACATAGTCAGACACCTTCGTTCCAATGGCAGGCTGCACATCCAGCCACTCCAGAGAGACCACAGTGCTGGAGGGCTCCACGGTGGGGGAAAGTCGCAGACTGGGCAGGAGACAGAAAGAAACCAAAGACAAGATCAGGTCCCTTTCCAGGGAGGAATCCACCGCTACAAGCGGCACAAGCCCAGGCAGACCCATGAGGACAGGGGCCACAGGGGCAGAGCAGGTAGGTGAGCATGGAAGAACCTCCAGTTGAAGTTCAGTTGGGTGCAGCCTATGTCTTTACCTCCCCCTGCTCCTGTAAGAGCCTGTGTCACGCCCCTGCAACCCCAAGTACAGGATCACAGAACCCCAGTAGGTGTGCAGGGTCCTCAGCCCCCCAGTGCCCCCCTACCATGGGCAGGGACACCCTTCCCAGCCCAGGGTGCCCAAAGCACCATCCAACCTGGCATTGAACCCTGCCAGGGATCCAGAGGCAGCCCCAGCTCCTCTGGGCACCCTGTGCCAGGGCCTCCCCCCTCCCTGGGAAGGGTTTCTGCCTCCCAGCCCCCCTCCAGCTGCCCTCCTGCAGCTGAAGGCAATTCCCCTGGGCCTGGCCCTCCCTGCCCTGGACACCAGCCCCTCTCCAGCTTTCCTGGAGCCCCTTAAGGGCCTGGAAGGGGCTCAGAGCTCTCCCCAGAAGCAGTCTTCTCTTCTCCAGGCTGAGCCAGCCCAGTTCTCCTAGCCTGGCTCCAGAGCAGAGGGCCTTTAGCCCTCTGGTCATCAATAGCCTCCTCTGGACTTGCTCCAACAGCTCCATATCCTCCTTGTCCTGGGGACCCTCATGCTGGAGGCAGCACTGCAGGTGGGTATCTCCGGAGTGGAGCACAGGGGCAGAATCCCCCTTTCCCAGCCCCACTGGTCCCACTGCTGGGGATGCAGCCCAGGACACAGATGGCTTTCCAGGCTGTGAGCACACCTTGTTGGGTCACGATAAGCTTGTCCACCACCACCCCCAAATCATAAAATCACAGAATACATTAGGTTGGAAGCACCTTACAGGTCATCTAGTCCAACCCCCTGCAGCAAGCAGGGACTTACCCTTCTCCTCAGGCTGCTCTCCATTCACTCCCCTGTCCAAACAAACCTCCGTCTCTTGAGAGAACTACTGAACTTCAGCAGCCCTCTGGGGAACCAAGGACCAGCCACCCAGGAGCAAAAGAGGAGGCAGGAGCCCAGCCTAGCCTTTTTTAACCCATCAGGGGAGGGTCCAGTCTGCATTGCCTGCAAGTGAAGGCCAGGTGTGGAGGGTGGGGTTGTGAATTCACCCAGCTGCAGGGGAGCAGGGCCCTCATGGGTGTGAGCAAAGGCAGGGCAGCTGTGCAGGAGCTTCAGCCCAGCTGAGGGACCACGTAGGCAGGCCCGAAGGCAGAGCAGCTCTGCACTCCCAGCTGTGTGCAAAGGCATCCGCTGGTCTTTGCACCAGGATAAATGGTAAAATGAAGTAGGGGGCTAAGGAGAGTCTGTCTCCAAACACGTGAGCCATGTTTGTCGAACTCGGGATGGGAAAAGAATCCCCTCCGAGGTTGTTGGCTCACTGAGGTGTTCTGCTCCTCATGGACCACTGGAGCCAGCCTTCCTGCTTTCTCAGCTAATTCCCCATCAGTTTGCTCCTGATTTGTTCTTGCTCTGACAAGCCACAATGAATTGCACTGTAATTCCATTTCTTTCAGCATTTGAAATCCCATTCTACAAGCCCTGCTAATCAGGTGATGAAAATCTATAAGGAAACCTTCCCGGGCCGCAGCCGGAGCCAGGATATCCTAAAGGCATCAGTCACACAGTAAGGAGCGCTGGACTGCGGCCCCGGGGCTGGAAGGCCAGAGGAAGGAGGTGTCCGTGGGCTGAGCCTGTGGGAAAGGGGCTGGTGTTGGGGGGCTGTGATGCCTGGGAGGGGGAAAGGGACTGGTGGGGGTAGGTCTGTAATGTGTGGGAGGGGCTCACACAGATACGTACACAGGTGGAGGGAGAGGGCTGCAGTTCGGGAGTCCGTTCTCATCGAAGGCATTGAGGTCACACCTGCACCAGTCTTCAATAACATCGCCTTTCCCCGAGCACCAGTATGAGCTCATCAGGGCTCCCTTGAAAGCCTGACGTGAGAATAAAAAGCATGAATACGTGTGCTAAAGACACGGTGAAATCCGGCCGGTGGCTCGACTGCACGGCACTGAGCATCAGGGATGTGTGTGCACAGAGACTGAGGAATGCAGGGAGGGAGAAGCCATCCCCAGCTCTGCCACTGGTTCTCTCCATGGCCCTGGCCAAGTCCCTTCACCTCACTGTGCTTTAGGTCCCTCCTGTTGCCTGACACTGGTTCACCCCTGGGTGCTGCTTTTGGTGTGGGGACAGGAAGGGTCTGCATGGTGCTTCGTACAAAGCAGAGGGACCTCCTGTGACAGAGGACTGAGCTGCCTGGGGAAACACAACATGAGCCCGTTGGTAGCGCTGGGGGTGATATGCAGGGGACCTTTACACTGCTGCTGTGTGCAATAAAGCTCTTCTGTGTGCCCATCCCAGAGCTGTCTCTGTATCTGCAAATGAATTCTGACATCCCCAACACCACAGACCGTTTCCATCCTCTCACAGGTTTGCAATTCTAACGAGCTGCCTCCCTGCTAGCAAACTGCTGCTTCACTCACTCACACGAGGAATGCTCGCAGGCAGAACAGCAGTTTCTGGAAGAAAAAAAATCAAATCCTGAAAAAGCTTGCAGAGTGTTCCCCAGCCTCTGCTCCAGAGGCTGTCCTCAGCCAGACCAGGACCCCTCCTTATGGCACTTAACAATGCCAACACATCCCCACTATAACAGCTGTCCATCTGCTGGGATCTGGGACTTTGAATCCCTGAAGCCCTCCAGGTCTAACCCTGTGGTGCCTTCCCCGCGTTCAATGTCAGTTCCTGTGCTGCAGGACAGGGCATCTCTTACTCCATATCCTGCTGTAGTCCAGACTTTATGGATTTACAGTGATTTCTCCTGCTACCTTTCCCTGTGGTGCCTAATTAAACGTCCAGCTTGTAAGACAGCATCTCTCCCTGCACACACACATATGTCCAACAGTAACCCAGACTCTTTGGGAAGCCGCAACACCCTTCTAGAATAACACCACCACCAAAACTTCAGCCTCTAAACCGAACCTCTTTGTAATGCTTTTGACATTTAAAAACCACTTCTCAGGCCCGAAACGCCTCCATGGGTTCTCATCCACATACAGCGGCCTCGCTGCCAGCCTCCACGCTGCCCAGCCTGCAGCAGCAGTGTTCCACCCATCCAACACCGCCTGCGGATGCCTGGTCCTGGTGATACCGCCTGCATCGCCAGGTTACGCCTTCAAGATAAAAATGTGCCCTTTGAGGAGGACAGGGATGGCTCCAGAGGCTGTGGCATTTAGCAGAAAAACTAGGAAAATTGCCATCCCGGGGAGGTTTTTGAAAAGAAGAGGTATAAATAGAGCCTGACGTCAGGGCTCCCATTGTCTGGGGTTTTGTTGCTCTCCCCAAACACCTCGAGCACCTTTAACGAGGCGCCTTGAGGTTCTCTCCTCTGAAACACTTTCTGCTTCCAGGCATTTATAAACGGGACTGTTCCAGAAGAAATAATAACATAAAAAAATTTAAAAAGAAAAGAAGAGGGGAAAAATAAAAAAGGAAAGAAAAAAACATGTGAAAGAGAGAAAGTGTGACATTATTTTGGTTTGTTCTTTAGAAGGTGATTGAGGCACTGGACTGGAAAGGGCATGGCAAAGTAATTGGAGAGTAGGGAAGACAGAGAGGAGTTTCTCTGACACATGGATAAATGGGTGCAGACACACTTCTGCAGAGAACAGTGGGTTGGTGTGGCTAGAACAGAGAGCGATGCGCCTAGGTGGATGGGAAGTGTGCGCTCTGCCTAGGAAGCAGGATAAAGACACACATCATGGGGATGTGGGTGCACAGACATGCGCTGTGGACAAGGACAGGCGTCGGGCAATCCCTGGAAGAGCCGTGCTGACAGCACCGCTCTGCTGCCACCCTGTCCCCAGCCTCAACCCCCGCTGCTCTGCAGGTTCCCCCCCAGCCCCTAACCCAGCTCCTTCCTGCACATCCCCATCCCATGGAAGAAATCCCATCCATGCCCTTTAATCAATCCCTTCCTCCTATTCTCTTCCCCAGCGGTAAGTGCAAGGCTGGATGAGCAATCCCCTCCGCTTTGCCTGCCCAGCGTCGCGCACGTTTTAATTAGATCCTGCAGGTACCCAGCCGTCATCTGCCTTGTGTCACCCTTCACACAAACGAGGTTAGCTAATCGATGCGTCCTTCAATTGCACTCATTACGGCGAGCACACCTACGCGCCTTAACCGGGTTACTCGGAGCATGGCTAGCCCCTGGTGCCAGCTGACGTCAGGGGCGGACGGGCAGCCAGTACTCACCTCCCCTTGCTTCCCAGAGGGATCACTAGCCAGTGGTTTCCAGGACTTTCCTGCCAGTGCCAGGGAGTGATTCTAGAAGTGGCAAGAGCAAACTGATGGGGGGTAAGTGGGGAAGATCCTGCAGAAATAAGGGATGAAGCTCCCCACGTGAGGATGTCCACTCTTGGTTTAGGAGGGTCTACACTCTCCATGGGGATGTCAGCCTGTCACCCATACACACACTTGCTCCACAGAGATTCCAGGACAAATGGAGAGTCTCTGTGACCTTTGAGGGCTCTGTGGTGCTCCCAGTGCTGAAGGCAGGTACAGCTTTTCTTGCAACTGACACACAGCCCCCTACCTTTCCTCCCCTCACCTCCCTCAGCCCAGGCTCTGGCAGGAGGCTGCTTCCAGGCGCTGGCTGAGATCAGCAGTGGGAGCTGCCTTCCCTTGCTAAAGTGATCACTTTAACCAGCTCAGTGCCAAAGGCATGCTGTGGGCACCTGCTCCTCTGCAGGTGGCAACCATGTGAACAGCTCTCCTTTCCTTTCTCCTTCTGACAGCATCGCTTGGAAGGTATGGGACTGCTCACACAAACCCCAGGGAGTGGCTGCTGCCACCTAAACCAGGAGCCCAACAGCACAGGAAGACCAAGAGCCATGACCAAAGGACACAGTGAAGATGCTGAGACCCATCCCATGGGTCCCACTGGGAGAGCTGCAGATGGAACATACAGGGACCTCCCTGGTCTGTGGTGGCCAAGGACAACCTTCCCCTCCTGCCTTGGCATCTCCACATCTCACATCCTTCCCTGCTGCTGCGCTCAGAAACGTGCAGCAAACGCTCTTGTCCCTGCCAGGAAACAACAAGTACAACAAGAAGACCCCCTCCAACATGACCGTGTCCACATCAGATGCCTCACCATGGTGGTCACACCAAGCTCCCAACCTGGGAAAACCCACCAGGCTCTGGAAGTATGAAGGGCTTCCCAGGAGCAGCCCTGCCTGCTGGGGATGGCAGAACAGACCCAACGCACCATCCAGCACTTGCCAACCACTCCCCAGGATCCCAACGCCCCTCTGTGCCCTAAAGCAATTTTATCTTTCATTTAAAAGTATCCAAATTGTATTGTTTCCTTGTGAGTCAGCCCATTTAGTTTATGTCCTTCAGTGCCAGAGGGGAAATTTATGAGATGAGAAACTGGCTCGAAACGCTTATTTTCTAGATGACGAGTCATGCCATTAGATATATAGCATTATGAATCATAGGAACAGCATCTAATTTGCTCTTAAAGGTATAATAGGTCTGACACCCCACACCCATACACACACATATATTGGATTGATAGTTCCCCCACAGGATGGCTAGTTCATTTGTTTTGACACAAGCAAGACTTACAGGACCATAAAGTCCCATCTTACCATAAGTTAAGCCTATTCATAAAAAAAATATTAGGGAAACGAATGATCAGCTAAGCACATTTATCCTACACTCCATTGCATATGGATCTTTCTCCTGTTGTTATTTGTGCTCAGGGGGAGGCCATTTGGCCCCGGTTTATAGCTTAGACGCTCTGCAACAGAATATAGAAGAACATTTCCTTTGTCCTCTGTTAGACCTGGCTGATGGAGGGAGAAGCATTAAGTTATTTCTGACTGTGGGTTTTCTCTTGACATCCCCAGAGAGGTAAATTAGAGGACGTGAAGGAACCTTTCAGATCAGCACTTGGGAGGACTCAGTGTGCAGCATGGGGACTGGTGTTCCCAGATGGAGTACTGGAAAGGGCATAGTCTGGTCTTCGCTATGGCTGACAGAGATATGAAAATCTGGGTCAATTGTTTGAGTCCAGGTTACTTTGTGGTTGGCATGCACACCTCAGTTGCTGGAAAAATTAAGAAGGAAATAGAGGAAAATGAAAACCTAACCAGACATGAGCATGCAGGCTGGACACAGGTGTGCTGGAGGTACCAGAGATGACCTAAAAGCTGGCAATTTGGTACATTTTGGGTTTTGCACAGATCTCCCTGGCCTTTGTTTCCTCGTCTGTTTTTCTTCTAAATGCAGAAGGAAGAAGAGTGGAAGCAGGCTGGGTGATGCCAGCTGCCAGGCTCAGCCTCACGTCCAGGGACACAGCAGCCAACAGAGACATTCTGTCCCCTCTCTGCGGGCAGGACCAAGATAGTGCCCACACACCACCACCGCCTTCCCCCAACTCGTGCCACTGGAGGAGGTGGTGGGATGTCTGGTGAGGTGCAGCCCTGTCCCACCTACCAGTAAATCCAGTCACCTGGTGATGCACCTTAATACAGCCCCTAACTGAGGCTCTTGGGTGCTGCTGTGCCCCGAGACATCTATAGATAGCAATAGCAATACTGCCTGCTCGTCAACAGAAAGAACATTATGGGATGCAGGCTCAAGCAGGGATTTCACAGCCTGAACAGGATGCTACTATGATGATATGGTGGCTGGAGGAAAAGCTATCCATACCCTTGCAGTAATGCTCAGTGCTGTTCACATAAATGCTGCTCCTTAGTCTAGACATCTCTAGAAGGAGAGGGGGGGAGAAAGGACAAAAAAAGAAAGGAAAAAAAAAAAAAAGGAAAAAAAAGAAGGGGAAAAAAAGAAAGAGGAGCAGGAGGAAAACTAAGGATTTCCCAGGCCAGAGACTCTTTCCAGGATCATGCAGTTCGCGTCTGAAAGTCTGCTCCAGGTTCACAGCAAAGGAGGATGAAGTTTCCCTACTGCTGTTGGCAGGTGATCTCATCTCGGGCTGCTCACACCCTCCCTGCCTCCGGCTGCCTGTCCCTGGAGAGCAGGATCACCAGCACTTCATCCTGGGAAGGCACATCAGCGGTTTGCCGGAAAGGTCAGGGTGCTGGAAGGGACCCAGGGTGGGCAGCATCCCGGCTTGTGTTATTTATGGGATCCCAGGGAGCAGCAGAGGACACTGTAAAACCTGGCAGCAGGGGAAATAAAAGCCTTTGTGCTGCAGCGAGAGTCCCGTCCTGGGGAGCCAGCTCGGCTTTCACACCTCGGCTACAAAGCTCCCCATTCTAGCACGATCCCGGCGTTACAATGCAGCTATTCTTCCCCTGGTAATTCGAGTCGGATGTGGGCTGGAGCTGCAGCAGGATGCTCCAGTGCCGAAGAGGAGGACAAGGGCCAATTAGCAGATATTAAAACAAAGCAAAAATAAATAACACACACACTCCCCCCCCTCCTCCCCCTGCTATCCCAGACCAAAACAAAAAAACTCACCTCAATAATACAAACGCTGTCCCAATTCGCCCTGGCTCCCTTTCAGCTTTGGCAGTGGATGAAGAAATCCCTGGCACTGGCTCTGCACACCCTCGGGGGCTGCTTCGGGGAAGCTGCGTGTATGCAGGGAGGATCCTGGTCCTCTAAAGTGAGGCCAAAGTGAGCCCACAGCCTTGGGGGACGCCTCTAACCCTGTCCCCTTAGCATCCCACAAAACCTCCCCCTCCTCCTGCCAAGCCCAGCGGGGCAGAGGGCACCAGGAGAACCAGCCCTGGGATCTGGGAAGATGAGGGGATCAGATACCCCTCTCCTGAACGACATTCAAGGGCTATGGCCAAGCTTTTCTCTGGAAAATGAGTCCCACTCTCTTCTCCCGCCTCTGCGTCAATTCCTCTGTCCCTCCTCCTCAGGCTCACATTCCTCCCAGTCCTGCTCAAGCAGAGGACCAGTCTCCTCCAGGCACGTCCCTGGTCTTCACTCACAGAGGTTTGCTTCCCCAAGGGCTGAGCCAGGATGGCCACAGGGACAATGTTTACCCAAGGAAGCCATGGGCACCTCTCCTAGGCACAGACAGGATTTCACAGCCAGCGGCAGAGCCCAATGTGTCCCAACAAGGCACCTCCTGCTGCAGGAGCACTCAGGGTGCCAGCACCATGACCCTGGCTGTCCCACATGTGCTCTTTGAGGCACAGTAGATGGGAATGTCAATGCCAAAGGGGAGAGCAATGGAGCTGTAAACCTCCTTGGACTAGTTTTATCTCACCTGCAGACCAGGACTGGGGGAGAGAGGTCTCCAGCATTGCCTCTGTTCCAGCAAACAGACCTTCCTCTGTGAATCCTTCCACCTACAGCCACATCAGCCATGATGCTGATGAAAACATCATTCAACAAAGCACTTCAAAAGGTGCTTAGACTTTCAAACACATCTCCTTGACCCTAAGAAGCTCCTTGCCCACCCCAGTGCTGCCAAGGTCTCCAAGCAGGCTGCAGCTATCAGTGACCATGCAAGATCTCTGACCAACACCATTAAACCTTAAGGGGAAACAGAAACATCTCCTGGCAGGGATTCAATGTGCAAAGCTTCAATCACATGGAAGAAGGAAAAGAGGGGCCATTGATAGCCCGCACTTCCCTGTTCTGGGTACCCAGTACCCTGCCTCTACCCGCTGCTGGGAGCAGGGGGCATGCCCAGTGGAACTGGGGAGACAGATCAAAACCCCTGCTGATCACACAGCTGAGAGTTTCCTTAAGCTCAGAGCACAAATTCCCTGGGCAGCAAAAGGCAAAACATGTCTCCTGGAGCCCTTCTAAATTCCAAGCCCTTACAGCAAAGTGAGAAGAAAACAGCAGTTCCCAATGACATGGAAATAAAGAGTTGTCCAACACAATACATGGGTAAAGCAATAGATTTTCACCTAGTGTCCCCCTTGGAAATGATCGGTTTTAGCTGAAATCAAACATACATGCATAGAAAAACCCGAATCAGCCCAAAGCAGACACCCAGTATGGAAACTGGAACCCAGCAGTTAAGAGTCTGGTGAGGTCACAGACTCCCAGAACGTCAGAGGTTGGAAAGGACCTCAAGAGATCATCTAGTCCAACCCCCCTGCCAGAACAGGTGAGGAGGAGGAGGAGATGACCTTGCAGCCAGGACCAGGTGACATTCCCACCTGGGTGCAGGGCTAGGAAGGGGATTGGTGGTGAGCAGGGTCCATAGAGATCCCCCAGATCCTTCTGGGCTCTGCTTGCTCTTGCCATTACTCCATTCCCACTGGCTAACCTTCCCCGCGTACCCCAAGGGGAACTGTCTTCTTGCAGACTGCTGCTGGGGAGCAAGTCTTTGCTGCTTGAAGGAAATCAACCCCTAACTCCCTGTACCTGTGATGCCTCATCCCAGCACCACCTTGGACACACTAACAAAGGCAGGTCAACGTCTACACAAGAACTGCCCAGCAGGATGAGCAGCCATGGGTGCAGAAAGGATGCAGGATGAGAGAATAGTAAGAGAAAGGGAGTTTGAGGAAATGAGCTGGCAGGAGAGAGGAACCAAGGTATGGAAGTCAGGAATGGATGGCTGCATGGAAGTACGAGGAGAGTGGATAGATGGGAATGCAGGAACAAGATGAAGAAGTAGACAAGGAGGGACAATCCCCAGAAGGAACTTGGGTGTCAGGAGAGCTGATGAAACTGGGGAAGGGGTGAAGCATCATTCCTGGTGGTCACAACTCCACATGCTACGATTGCTCCCCAACCTGCAGCCCCCTGTGTCCCCCCCCACAGCTGCTGCATGCTGGCTCACTCCAGGCATCTTAATCAAGTGCAGGCTCGGTGCTAATAAGTGACTTTAAGCAGGTCTGTCATTTTTGGACTCGAGATTGGGGTTAGAGGGCTGCAGAGGGAGGCAGGGGGCAGCAGCCAAACAGAAAGTGGGAAATCAATCTCCACAGGATTAACACTGAAGTTCTTGAGGGAGGAGCCCAGCCCTAGGAAGGGTGACCTCCAGCTTGGCTGGTCCCTCCTGGAGTAACAGTGACCTCCTGTGGCTGCGGGACTGTCCCGAGGGGCTGGTTATTCCCTCCCGTGGCAGAGGTGCTTTGCAAAGCCATGCTGGAGCCCCTCAGGGATTTGACCACCCCTCGCATGGCTACAGCTGAGATGCCAGAGCCAGGAGTGAAAGGCTGGCCTGGCTACTAAGACCCCTCCACAGGAGACATCCTGCACAGCAGTGTCTGCTCTGGGTGGACACCATGAATGGCCACATCCCCAGCTGCTCATGCATTGCCTTCACCATCCTGGAGGCAGGAAGACATGGGTCTACAAAGGCTGTAGGTGGTGGGCAGCAGGACCTGTCAGCTCCATCACTGCAGCGTTCCCCACCAAAAAGGCAAACAAAACCAATTCCCTGCTCTGGGGAACCCAAATACTGAGACTGAGGAAGGAAAACTGGGGAAGCAACTAAGGCAAGGTCACAGTGGTGGAGCTGGTCCATCAGCGGCTCACTCACCTCCCTGGTATCGTTGTCCTGGATCAGGGCGTAGAGAGGCACCACTCGGTTGATCTCCAGCAGAACTGGCGTAGGGCTGAGCTGCTCCTTGCCCGGGCGCCGGCACAAATGGCAAGTGGATGGGCAGCGCCCCTTCTCCTCGCAGTGAATCTCCACGCCTGAGATGAGGTGGTCATCAGACAGCATCTGTGCTGTCAGCAGGCCTGATAGATAGGTGATGAAGGGCATGGATTTCAACTCCTTCTTGTTCCCAAGCTCAGTTGTTTCTGGTTGAGGGAGAGGGAAGAAACCAAACAACATAAAATAAACCTCAGCACAGTCATCTTCCCAAAGGCAAGCTTTGCTGCGGCCAGGGTAAACGTGGCTGCTGAAGGTATAGGGCATGTGGGAGCAGGAAACCAGAAAGGTCAAGGAAAGGAGAAAACCAGGGCTTGTGGGTCACTGCCTGGGAGTGGGTAGAAAGCACAAGGATTTCAGCCAAGCACTTGCTGAGTGACAGACCTCACAGTGATGTTCTTTTCGTAGCTTCCATACTCACTTTCTGCACTTCAGAATGAAATAAAGCTACCCAAGTGTATCACCCACCAAAGAGAAACCTATCCAAGGAGGCCAGGTCAAAGAGCTGGGTACTCTCAGTCTCACCCCAATGCCAACCCTCTCCAATCCCTGCTGTTCTCGGATATATCTTTAAGGTGTCACGTTATCCAGGGCACTGAGATGGACCTGGAGGAAGCTGGCAGACACTACATCATGGGATGAAGCCCCTCAGCAGAGGGGGTAAGCAGGTACTAGCACCTGGAAGAAGACCAGGCTGGATGGGCAGCATGGTCCGGCTGCTGGAGCACTGCTCTGGGGAATGCCTCATTGCATGCTCCATTCCAGGCTGTCTGCTCTGCCCCTCTCCCACCATGTCGCCTCTGCATTGAAGCATGGGGCACACGACACATGTGTACCCAGTGCTTGTGGGCTCAGGTGCTCTTTGAGTACAGACCAGCAGCAAGGAGCAGGATGAATGAGGAGGAAGAGAAACCTCTTGGTCCAACCTCCTCAGTTACGGTCCATGTTTGCAAGGAGTGAGCCAAGGCAAGTAAGGAGCAAAACATACTCTGAGCTAGACCCTCCCTCTGCAGGAGAGCACCAACTCTGGGGGCACCCGACTTGTGTGCCCCACACTGAGAGACACCCTTGACTGATGTAAGAGCTTAGACCCAACTGTTTGCGTTGGCTGCCCCACCAAGGAACACTGAAACAGCTCCATCCAGCAGTGCTCCGCCAGACACAGCACCTTGGGGAAGGAGAGGACATGGCTGCCCTGCAAACTGAACAAGGAGAGCTGACCTCGGGCATCCACCCTGACAACACAGTCCCTTTACCAAGAAAATCAAATGAACATGAGCTTGTCCAGCATATCCTGCACCCCACACCGCCTCCTTCACCTAGTGCTCCCAGGGAAGGGCACCACAGCTGAGGGCGATGGATTCAGCAGTTTCAAGAGCTCTCCAGGACTGGCAGGAAAGTGAGGGTTCCTCCTTAGAGTCATAGAATCACTTAGGTTGGAAAAGACCTTGAAGATCATTGAGTCCATCCACAGCCTAACCCTGCCTAGTCCACCTCTAGACCATGTCCCCACACATGACATCTACATGTCTTTTAAATCCCTCCAGGGATGAGACTCCACCACCTCCCTGAGCAGCCTGTTCCAACGCCTGACCGCCCTTTCAGTACAGAAATTCTTCCTGATATCTCACCTACATCTCCCCAGTGTGATTAATGGTGATACCAAACAAACTTTGAGTATCTGCCCTGATTATTCCTAATTGAATGTCACAATATATAATGCTATATATATGCTATTATAACATATAATAGTGCTGAAGGAAACACAGATGGAGCAAAGCTCTTTCAGGTGCAGTGCTCACCAAGCAGAGCTGCAGAGGGCAAGGCACAGAGGTCTGCAAATAAAGGAAGGTAGAAAACTGAGTGGTGCAGCTCCCTTCCCATAGCAGCTGGGCACTCAGCACCAGAAGGAGCCTGGAGACTCATGGTGGACTTGTCAGCAGAGCAGACTCCACAGTTGAGGTGGAAACAATGGTCTGCATTTAATCCTCTTTGTAACAGTTGGAGCCCCAGTCACTTTGGGGAAAAGGACTGCTTTGCAGACTGGATTCCTGGGGATTGAAGGGTTTCTGCTACTGAGCTTACTGGTTTGGAGCGCTGTCAAGGCATCCCTGGTGTTCCCTTGTACCAAAAAGGCTCTGGGTACAACACTCAAGGAGGAAAATGAAATAGGATGTGGCTCAAGCAGAGGGACGTGGGCTTCACCGCCAAACTGCCCACTCTCATCCCAGAGAGCACTTGACATCATCAGCACTGGATAGCAATTCCTGATAGCTTTTGTGAAAGAAGCTTTGGGGGCTTAAGTACAGTCCTAACAAAATAATCACCCCAATTGTCCTCTTAAAACCTCGGAGAGTGCCAGCTGCACACCCTGCTTGTGAGCCAGCTCCTCCAGAGCTGGGGAGGCAGCAAGGAGGAACTGCTGCTCCGCATCAGCTTGCTCAGAGAGTGGAGAGCATCAATTCCAGGTGTCTTCAGGACTACAATCATCCCTAAAACACTGTCAATTTCCTTGATGGAGGCTGTGCCTCCTTCTCTTCCCACCCACATCACCCACCACTTGCAGCATCTCACAGAGGAGCAATTCAGATCTGGAAGGTATTTTCCCCCAAAACGCCCTCCTTCATTCCTGAGCTTGCCAGTGCAACTGTAGCCCCAAGAGAAGGGATCGGGGTCCCTCTACATCCCCCTCTCTCCTACCTCTGAGTTTTGGTTCTTTGCTCAGCTGCCTGCAAGCAGCTCAGGGACCAGCCCACTATCCCCATAGGAAACCCGACAGTGAACTGGAGAAACCCCACGTATTCCTGGAGGCTCGGCCTGGCTTTTATTACCTAGTGGCTGCACAGTGTTCGTCAGCGCCGAGGCCCAGCTGACTGGCGGCTTCTTGAACGAACATACGGGCGGCCCAACCCTTTTCCTGATGAAGTCAAAGGACGTTTTTGCCGTTGGACTGGAGAGAATCAGAACCAGACCCTGCAGTGTATCACTGCAATGCCATCTCCAGCTGTCAGAAAAGCTCCTGTTGTCTTCACTGCAAGCTGGGCCCAGTCCAGACTACATAAACCCAGCTTTAGCACTCGGGTCCACACTGCACAAGCCCCATGCAGAACAGGACAACCTTCTGGGGCGCTCAGGTTGCTCTTGCAAAGCCTCTGCTTGGTTCCCGGGGAAGGGCTTTGCAGGAGAGCACTGCTCAGGCTGCTCCAAAGGTCCTGTTCTGGCAGGAGGAGGAGGAGGTGGCTTGGCTGCAGGGGCTGCAGCGCAGCAGCAGTGGGGATAGAGGGGTTCCTTATCAGCCCTTGCATCTGAACACGCTTTCGCTAACGCTGCTGGCGGCTCAGTTGAATCCTGGCAACATCTGTTTGGAAGCACAGCACCACGGATGTGGTTTAGATGCATCACAGCAACTTGTGGGAATTATTAGTTTGTTTGTTTGCCTGAAATATGTATTTGCAAAAAAAAAACCCAAACCCAAACAACCCAACAACACAACACAACAAATAAAATAGCCTTCCACCAAGCATCGAGCCTTGCGTAAGAAAGGGAGGGTGAGTGGCACGGGGTGCACAGAGGTACCGCTCGCCTTTGGGGGGTGCTTCGCTCCATCTCTGTGTTCCACCAAGATTTAACACCCCCACAGCACCAGTTAGTGCCAGCACAGCGTGCAGGGTCCCTGCTCGGGGTGGAGCAGTTGCAGATGTGGGGAAAGAGCTTCCAGCGCTCCCAGCAGCACCTCCTAGTGCTTGGACAAGAGGGGAGCACGGTACCACCACTACTACCACCGTGACAAAAGCAGAATACCTGATGCCTTTGCATCCAAACGCTGTTTTGTCTTGAGAGCTCCCAGGAGGCGATGGGCTAGCTCATGGTTCAGCATTTTATACAGCACCTCTCCCAAAAGATTCCAAGTCATCCCAAAACTGATACTCACTCCACTTACCACAAGAATGTAACCAGATCACGGGTAGGACATGGGAACTCTTCACCAGCAGAAAAGCTTGTAGCAGAAGGCTCTCCAGCTGAAGCTGTTGGGGAGCTCAGGAAGACACCCAGGTCAGGATTCCTTCAGACTCTGCAGGTTAACCCTGCTGACACCAACCGGTTCCTCAGCTGGGCCTGACTTAAGGCCTGGCTTTTGCACTTCAGGCCAGGAAGATGCACTTCTGGTCCACCTTCCCTTTACACCACCCTCCGGCTGGACAGACCTAGTGCCACCACGACCAGGGCAGTGGGGATTTATGGCTGATTCACACCCGTGGGCAGGGGCTGCCCATTTATTACCTGCTGGAATAATATCCCATTTGTCAGCAAATCCATTGGAAGGGAGTTAGAAAGAAAATCAATAGATGTGTTTGCCTGAGAATTTCTCTTGTGGTGAGATATTGTCAGTATGGTAACCAACAGGTATATGAAGAGCTCGGACACATTAAATGCTGCTGTCTGATGGGCAATCACTGCTCAGGGCTGCCACCAGACCAGTGTCTGGAGGAGCCGGCAGTGGTCCTGTCACATGCAACCACATGTGCCAGAAGCACAATGCTGGCCCTTACCACTGCCCAGGAAATGCTGCACTGGCTGAGGCTGGCTGTGCCAAACCACCAAGCAGCCCCAATGCTGGAGCAAGGGAGGGCTCACCTAGGGACTGCTACCTGTCTTTTGGGGAATGTCCTGTTGCATGGCACCCTGTTTGCGAAGCCCAAGTGAAGCCATGACCACAGCCTGTCCAGGAGGGATGCAGCACGCAAGTGCAGCCCCAAAAGTGCTCACACTGGGGCTTGCAAGCCACCACGGGCATGTGTCCATGGGACACCTCCACTAAGGCCCCCAGGACAGCGGGTGGGGTGTTGGGAGGGCCAGTCACTAGTGAGGTGTTGGGGGGCCCTGCCACTGGTGGGGTGTGAGGGGCCCTGCCTCTGGAGGAGTGGTGGTGGGCTCTCCCACTGGTGGATGTTGGTGGCCCCATCACTGGTGGGGTGGTGGGGGCCTGCCTGCGGCATGGCTGCAGGGCAGTTGTGGCCATGGGCAGTCCGTGAGGACCTGCTGCCCTCTCGTGGCACCGCGGCAGGACAGCTCTTGGGCCGGAGATCCACCACCCTGCTCTGCCACTGTCACCCACAGCCCCCTGGGCCCGCCCGGGCCTCATCCCTGGGGGAGCTGCACACCCTGGAAGGGCGAGCCTGGCAGCCCAAACGCCTGACATCCCTGACTGCCCACCGAGACAATCTCCCAAACGTGATGTTTTGTGACCCCTTTTCTTCCCCTTAACATCCAGAGCGCCCCACACTACCTGCCTGTTGCTGCCCCCCAGCAACTTCCCACTGCAAGCCCCCCTCCCACCGCTGATGCTCCGACTGCTGCTCCCAGCCCATTAACACAGCTCAATTAAACACA
This sequence comes from Zapornia atra, assembly GCA_013400835.1. Classification (NCBI taxonomy): domain Eukaryota; kingdom Metazoa; phylum Chordata; class Aves; order Gruiformes; family Rallidae; genus Zapornia; species Zapornia atra. Next base: position 32,604 of record VZTU01022147.1, on the reverse strand, counting down.
GAACCCTGCGGATGCCGAGTGCCCCGACACCAAACCTCAAGGAGCAGCTGGAGAGCCATCCCATGGTGCTTGTGGCTCCGCAACACACGTGACCCCAGCCTACCTGAGGGACCCCCTCTGTCCTTGGGATGATCCCAAAGGTGCCGGCAGGCAGAACGCGGAGACACACCATCTCTGCCCACCGCATGGTCAGGCAGGCTCTGCAGTAACCTCAGCTGCAGAGGAGACATTTACAGACCAGCAAGCCTTTGGTATAAAGAGAAAAATCCAGGAGGGCTTCTACAAACCACTGATAAACCTCTGTCAAAGGGGACAGTGCAGGTGTCACGGACAAGCTCACCCTCTGCACAGCACTAGCTCTGCAGACCCCTGCACCAACCCCACTGCCACCCTGCTGCCTGCACCCACTCACTCAGAAGGAGGAACCAAAGCCCTGTCCTGCTCACTGGACCCTCAGCAGCATCTTGTGCCTGCACCCCGGCTTCTGAGCCCTTTGGCCCCACAAGGATGGCTCCATGCTCCCCCCAGATCTCTCCTGCCACCCCCGCCATGGGCTGCTGCGTAAGACCCGCATCAACAGCTGGCTCCCCCCCTGCTCCAACACCCGACCACCCATTTCCCATGGGGAGATCTACGAAGCCCCATGGGCTGAATGTCCCTGAGCACAGGGCAGCCCATCTGGACACACCACTCCACCAGGGTGCTGGGGTTCACAGCCCTGCATCCTTCCTCCTCATGTCACCATGTCCCCAAACGTGCTGGGTAAAATCATCCGCCCATCATTATCACCTCTTACCAAATCCAGAAAGCCCTTTGTTTTCTCCCTAGGATGCAATAAAAGCTCCTTTTCCTACCCCTGCATTACTTTTCCCTCACATTGCTAATTTTTAGATTTGCTCTCACAAAATCTGCCAGATCACCCAGGTTCAATGCTAGCATTCACTTTTATTCACTGAAAACTACATCGGGGTCAAAAGAACATTTCCCTGCTGATGTCAGGAATGAATCCCATGTCCCCTGCCCAGACACAACGTCCTCCAGGAACGGCTGGTGCCCGAGGGGGGTTCCACTGAGGTCTGCTGCTCAGGGCCTGAAGCACAGCATGAAAGAGGAGTCCATAAATCTCCCTCGTTTTCTTTTAGCGACCCTGGGTCAGGCTTTGCATCTGCTCTCTCTGCCTTTGAGGGCATCTGCTGCCCACGTTGCTGGTCCCTGCTGCTCCTGATTGCTGGATGGGTGGAGTTCCCTTCCAACCGAACTATTCTGTTTGATTCTAAATAGGAAAAAAAAAAAAAGTATGAAAAAAACCCCCAAACCAGAAGGTGGCAAAGACTTGCTGCATTATGCTTTCCTCAGCACTGGCTGGTAGCTGCTGGAGCGGGTGAGCAAGCATCACTGGAAACACACTGCGGCGTTTGCTGCAAGGACTGGGCACGGCCCCACTGCTGCCATGCTGCACTCCCACCTGGGCATGTGGAGGCCACACTTGGGGCTCACAGGAAATGGTTAACCCAAGGGTTCGGCTCCCCTGAGCCTCCTGACCTTCGCCTGTGGATCAGCCTGGATGCTGCTGCAGCTAGCACTGATCACGGCGGCACAGGAGCTGCGGCACTGCTGGTGTGTGGACACGGCTACCCTGGACCTGCCTGCCCAGGCCTGGGCTTCTACCCCTCTCATGGAGGAAGCCTGACACCCTGACATTTCCTGATCTGCCGTGCAGCCCCACGGGGGCACAGTAAAACCCCTCTCCCCACCATACCTAAAGCCATCTCATGATAGCCCAGCAAACACTGACCTGGCACAGGACCGGCCTTAGTGACAGCCTTTTGAGCCCCATGGCCCCAAGAAGCACCAGGGCACGGCAGAGCCACAGCCCAGCAGTGAAACCTCTGCCTGCCTCCAGCTGCAGGCAGCGTGAGGGCCCATCCAACAGGCAGAGAGCTCAGCAATAAAGGCTGGGGGGACAGGAGGAGGGAAGAGGCAGGAGGGAAACGACTGATTCTATGATTAATGACTCCAGTCATTAGCCCCGCGCGGGCGTAACAGCGATGCCATCCTTCGCTACCTCCCAGGCGTGAACAGCAGACTCGGATGACCGGGCAGCACCAGCTCTTCGCTGACCGAGGGTGAACCCTGTCACTGCTTAATCCCCCACGAAGTGTTGATGTCCTGCCTGTGCCACGCCAGCCGCGCCAATCACCGGCCACCAGCGCAGGATCAGGGCCACAGTGGGAAAGGGATTAATTTCAACCAGGACGTGCCCCGAGCAGGTCCTTGCATTAAGCAACTCCAGCTGCCTATGTAGTCTCTGAAGAGATCCGTGCGCATCGCCCAATCAACTGATTACATTTGCTATTCTCTGCCTAAAAATAGTCCTTTTTGTCCTGGTGGTCCAGGGGCTGCTCCAAGGCAGTTCACGAAATGGACCCAGAAAGCCAAATTTTCATTAGGTGATGCAAAACCTGACACACAGGCAGGACTGGCTGGGGGAAAGGGGAAGGGGAAAGGGAAGGAGGAAAGGGGAAGGGAAGGGTAAGAGGAAAGAGGAAAAGGAAGGAGCGAAGGGGAAAGGGAAGGGGAAGGAGGAAGGGCAAAGGGAAGAGCAAAGAGGGAAGGGAGGGACAAGGGAAAAGGGAAGGGGAAAGGGAAAAGGAAGGGGAAAGGGAAGGGGAAAGGGGAAAGGGAAGGGGAAAGAGAAGGGGAAAGGGGTGCCCCAGCTGCTTCTCAGGGAAGGGGCTCGGACCAACCTGCGTGTGCCGAACTCGCACTCACACCACCATGAAAGCAAAGGCAGCAGACACGGGTGTGATTCCTCCTTTTCCCTTTAACTCCCCTCGGCACAAGCGGCCCCAGCACAGCGCGGAGGCAGGAGTCCGGCCCACCTGGGGCTCCCTGCGCGGGCAGAACCCTGCTCCCCCTACACCGAGGGCCGGCCCGGAGCGTCCTGACCGGCGGACGGGACCCCCCAATGCTCCCCGGGCCTCCATCTCCCCCCGGGACTCCATCTCCCGGCAGGCTCCGCGGCCCGGCGCACACGTGACGCCAGCGCGGCGGCGCGAGGCATGCCGGGGAGCGGCGCGCGTCTCGGGAGCGGCGGGCAGGTAGGGCGCAGCCTGGGCCCCGGGGCGGCGGC
>VZTU01022147.1:13658-29422 GCA_013400835.1 Zapornia atra | reverse complement strand
GAGGGGGCGGCAGGGCCGGGCCGCGCCTCCGTGGGGTGGGCTCTCCCCGCCGGTGAGAGCTCTCGGGCTGCTGAGCAGCGGTGGGTCCTCCCGGCCGAGCACCCCCATTTCCCTCTCAGGCCGCGGCCCCCTGGGGCATTGCCCGAGCACCTGCTGGAGCCCAGCGGAGGCCGCGGCGGTGGGGGGCTGGGAGGAAGGCGGGGGGGTGCGGAGGTAACGGCGGCTCGTACCGGCCCTGCCAGGCGGGGCGGCCGCCTCCGACCGCGGGATAGTGCTGGGGGCCCCCTGGCCCGAGAAGCCCCCCGCCCGAGCAGCCCCCGCTGTGGCCGTGCTGCCCTGGAACCCCTCACTGCCTGTCAGCGGGCGCTCGGAAGGAGTCGCAACCCAAATTTGGCCGCTTGACCCCGCTATTTCAACTAGTGCCAGTCCCCAGCCGAGGGCCGCGGGCAAAGCAAGCTGCCTCCTTGCACACAGTAGCAAAAAAATACAGAGCGAGGAGACCGCGGCAGGAGAGCCTTTTCTATAAGGAATGCAAACAGGAACATGTACAGAGCTTTATAGCTTAGGCCTCACTGAGGCTTCCTCTGATCCCCTGCTCTGCGCCAGAGGAGCTGCCCAGGAGGGGCTGATACTCCGGAACAACTCTCTGTGAAGGAAACTTCCGCGAAGGCGCAGCCGAGTGTGAGACACAGATAAAAGCAGGGCAGTGAAAAGTAACGTCATGTTACTAAGGCGCAGGCCAGCGTTCTGATAAAAGGGGTTTATACATGAAAGGAATGTCGTACAAATCACCTTTCTAGAAACCGAACCTAACTTAAAACTAAACAAAATCCCTCCCTGCCATTGCTCTTTAATGAAAATACTTATTTTAAAGGTGGCTGTTTATGTAACTCTCTGGTGGATCCGGTGTCTGTGCTGTCCCCCGTCCTTGCCTAACCAAGTCTTTTGACATATTTCCAAGGAAAATAAGAATAATGGATCCAACATCCCATGTTTCATTTTTTAAAACGGTTTTAAAATACAGATTTCTCATCCCTCAGAGGAAGGTTTCTGCTCTACATGGCAGCTTTCAGGCTTCTGCTTCCCCAGCTGAGATGCTAAGAACAAAAGGGAAGCGCATTCAGTGCCAGCGGCAGCAAGCGCCTGGAGTGGCTCTGCTCCCATGTGCAGGGATGTGATACCCATCCTGCCACTGATGAGCCAAGGATCAGATCCCAGCTCTGTACTTGGACATTGTGCTACACCACTGAATCCCCTCCAGAAACACAAGCTTTAAAGGACCGTGAACTGTGGCTGATAAATAAAAATGATATTTTTTTCCCTTCTCTCTCTGAACCTAAAGATCTTTTCTTCATTGCGGTTGTCTCTTCCACTTGAGTAAATGGTAACCTGAAATAGAGCGAAGCTTTCTGTCTGCTCCTGAGGATGAAGCAGGCAAACCCAGCAGGGAAGCGAGAGTGCTGCGTGCGTGCAGCCATTCTTCAGAAACAGCTGTCTGTTCGCATCCCTCTGTGACCATCTCTTCATTTTAAAGACTAACTACTTCCTTCTCCTCCTCTCCCCCTAGAAGAAATGTTTTCTTCCCCAGTTCTCTCAGTGGCTAAGCCACGCAGTAGCAAAGGTATTGAAACCCAGTCTGCTGAATAACAAAATGATGTGAACCCTGTTCTGTTCCTTTTGAACGGATGGCTGCTTCAGCAAGAGAGCTGCTGGGATGTGCTCCCTGCTGGGAGGGGTGTGAGGATGGAGGAACCTGGATCAAAGCTGAACAGCAACCGGAGCGGTATAAAACTGAACCAGAACACAGGAATGAGGTCAATGCTGCGAGGCTGTGCAGTAAGGAGAAATCATAGCCAATTAAGCTAAGTTCAAGAACTAATAGCGACCACTTGTAGTGTATATTAATGAATGTTTGGAGTTGTCTGTTAACTCCGTCATTGTTAATACCTGCTAGAACACTGCTGCGTCCAGCTGAGTTTCATTTGCATGCTGAAGCGTGCTGCAGCATGGCAGAGGTTAATGAAATACACTGGCAGAAAGTCTTCGCTGTGTGTTTTCAGTATGTACAGTCATTCCCAGAACGAGCAGAAGCTGACAAATATTCCTTCTAGTTTCACTTTCTGGCAAGCATATGAAACCTTGAAAATTTATTTTGGCTATCTAGAAAAGCAAGTGAACCAACCACATTCATTTTGTTCGTATCTGATGCCACATCTGAATGCAGGTCTCCAGAGGTGATATATTAATGTCCTAAAGCGTTGCACCATCTGGTTCCTCTTTTGATGCGCAACATTTTGAATGCCTGGTTTAATCTCCCTGGGTTTCAGTAAATTATGTAAACTCGGAGGCTTGGCAGCAGGAGATGGGCACCATGAGGAGATGATTCGGTCATCAATATCTATTGGGCTTCCTTATTGCCACCATTACACTTCTTTCCATTCTGCTTACAGATTTTGCAAGTGAATAATTCATTGTGCTTGGAGCCACAAGTTAGTTTTGGTATTTGCCCGCTCTGAGATTAGCTGTGACTAATCCATCCCTTCCAAGTGCCGAAAAGCTAATGGGGCTTCTTTTTTTTCCTGGGTTGGGTGATAAATCAGAAATAAATTGCACATCTATGTAACTGCTGGTGATGACATTAATCACATTCCCTTTTTTTTTTCTTTCTGGACAGAATCGGAGCACCTTGGAATAGATGCAAGTACAAGGCTTTGCACCAGCTAAAGCTGCCTCGGAAAGCCATGGCTGCCGCCCCTCATCTCAACTCGGATGCACTCCGAGAGGTCCTGGAGTGCCCCATTTGCATGGAGTCCTTCACTGAGGAGCATCTGAGACCCAAGCTCTTACACTGCGGGCACACCATCTGCAAACAGTGCTTGGAGAAACTCCTAGCAAACAGCATTAACGGGATACGATGCCCCTTCTGCAGCAAAATCACGCGGATCACCAGCCTAGCTCAGCTCACCGACAATCTTACTGTGCTGAAGATCATCGACACCACTGGACTGGGGGAAGTGGTGGGTCTTCTCATGTGCAAGGTCTGTGGGAGAAGGTTGCCAAGACACTTTTGCAAGAGCTGTAGCTTGGTTTTGTGTGAGCCCTGCAAGGAGACATCACACATGCCCCAAGGGCATAGAGTCATTGCTATCAAAGAGGCTGCTGAAGAGCGTAGGAGGGAATTTGGGACCAGGCTTGCCAGGCTTCGGGAGCTCATGGGTGATCTGCAGAAAAGAAAAGCAGCTCTGGAGGGTGTTTCGAGAGACCTGCAATCTAGATATAAAGCAGTTCTGCAAGATTACAGCAAAGAAGAGCGCAAGATCCAGGAAGAACTGGCGAGGTCACGCAAGTTCTTCACCACCTCTTTGTCTGAAGTGGAGAAGGTAAATAGTCAGGTAATGGAGGAGCAAGCTTATCTGCTGAATTTAGCAGAAGTGCAGATAATGTCTCGCTGTGACTATTTCCTTGCCAAAATAAAGCAGGGAGATATAGCTCTCTTGGAGGAGGCAGCAGATGAAGAAGAACCAGAACTGACAAACAGTCTCCCAAGGGAGCTGACTCTTCAAGAGGTTGAACTCCTGAAGGTGAGCCATGTGGGACCGCTGCAGATTGGGCAGGTGGTGAAGAAACCCCGGACCGTGAACGTGGAAGAATCGCTCATAGAAACTGCAGCATCCTCATCGGCATCGTTTCGGGAGCCTGACTTTGTACAAGAAGAGGCCAGCTGCACACCAAACTCCTCACCAGCCAAGCCAAGGATGCCTGAAGCAGCCACGAGCATCCAGCAGTGTTACTTCATCAAGAAGATGGGCTCCAAGGGCAGCCTGCCAGGGATGTTTAACCTCCCCGTCAGCCTACATGTCACCCTGCAAGGCGAGGTGCTTGTGGCAGACCGAGGCAATTTCCGAATCCAGGTTTTTACCCGCAAAGGCTTTCTGAAGGAAATCCGCCGAAGCCCCAGTGGAATCGATAGCTTTGTGTTGAGTTTCCTTGGAGCAGACTTGCCCAACTTGACTCCTCTTTCTGTCACCATGAACTGCCATGGCCTGATAGGTGTGACTGACAGCTATGATAACTCTGTCAAGGTCTACACTATGGACGGTCACTGCGTGGCGTGTCACCGGAGCCAGCTAAGCAAGCCCTGGGGCATCGCTGCCCTGCCTTCTGGGCAGTTTGTAGTGACCGATGTTGAAGGGGGGAAACTCTGGTGTTTTACGGTGGACCGTGGTGTAGGGGTAGTGAAATACAGTTGCTTATGTAGCGCGGTGCGCCCCAAGTTTGTCACCTGTGACGCTGAAGGCACCATCTACTTTACTCAAGGGCTGGGGCTTAACCTGGAAAACCGGCAGTACGAACATCACTTGGAAGGAGGCTTCTCCATTGGCTCCGTCGGCCCCGATGGGCAGCTGGGACGCCAGATTAGCCACTTCTTCTCCGAGAATGAGGACTTCAGGTGCATTGCTGGAATGTGTGTTGATTCCAGGGGAGACCTCATTGTTGCTGACAGCAGCCGTAAAGAAATCCTGCATTTTCCTAAAGGAGGAGGCTATAATATCCTAATCCGGGAGGGGCTTACCTGCCCAGTCGGTATCGCCATTACTCCCAAAGGGCAGCTGCTGGTGCTGGACTGTTGGGATCACTGCATTAAGATCTACAGCTACCATCTGAGAAGATACTCCACCCCGTAAAGCCAAATCTCTAAGCAAGGCCTCTTTTGGCAGCAGCGATTCTTCCAGCCTCATCGCAATCTGATGGGAAACAGTGTCAAGAGTTCAGGAAGATTGTGCCGTAACAAAGGGTTTGGCATAAAGACTGTCATGTTTTGTGTTTAGAAACAAAATAGCTTCCGTGGTGGTGGTCTACTTTGTCGGGGGTTTTTTTTCCCCCTGTTAAATAAAATCCATACAATAAAAAAGAACAAGCACGAAGGAAAGGATCCACCTTTCCAGACTATTGGTTCCTTGCTAAATGACTGGTCACTCCACTCCATAAACCTTCTCACCTCCTTATGCCACATCTCCTACACTTCCAGCTTCAACCATTGTATCTTTCTTTGTGCCATAAACACTGACTGACTGCTCTAAATCACCTTCCCTTAGAGGACTGGAGAGGCAATCCTCTTCTTGCCGTGGCACTCGCAAGGAACAGGGTAGCAGTTGTCTGGGCAACTACTAGAGAAAGCAATTTCTGATTGCAGCACTGCATAAAACGAAATAGCCCTCTTAAACTGCGGGGAGATGGAGCTTTACTTCCAAACTGACAAGGGATGGGTTTTTTCCTCTCTCCGTTTTGCTGGTATTCAGGAGATCGCCCCTGTCGTGCCATTTGTGAACCGTGTCTGTTCGATGTGAAGTGAGTACTGTGCAGTCATGGGAGACCGAGCTGAGCCAGAGAACTGCCCTCTGATGGCAACAGGGTTTTTATTGCTACTAGGAGTTCTGCTAGGTAGAAGGGGGTAAAAAGGGAGGGGGCTGGAGGAAAAGAAATGAAGGGAAACCTATGGTTGATATTTACTGTTGTTTTACTATTAAATGTGTCCTGGAAACTGTCCTCGGGAGGTATGTCTGGTATCTAAAGCATCGGGGAGGGGAGGGGGGGACTGGGGGAATAAGACTGGGAGATTGTAGTAAATTAGATTGAATGCAAATTAATGTGTGTTCACCTGCACTACACTGTTCTCCATTCCAGACCATTGCGTTTAGCAAGAGGTTTCCACCCATTTGCACTTTCTACACACAAGCTACTCACCGCTGAGGTGGGATGGGGAGAGGAGGCTGTTTCCCTTTTATTTTGTTAATACATGGAAGCACGTCCAGCAGTGCATTGCCTTTTTTTTTTTTCCCTTTCTGTCCCCTGCACAGCAAAAACATTACATTCCTCAGGTTATTTTATTTTTCTTTTACGGCACCAGCAGGCACCAGAGTTCATGTTCATCACGGCTTTGGGCCAAATGAAGCACAAAACTGCAGCTGTGTGAACCAAGGCCCCCACAGTGCTACTCTCCTGGCTGATAAATGTGTACCTCAGTGTGGTGCTGCTTGCCTAGAATAGTTTATTGAAGGAAAGATGCATTTAAATAGGGCACAGTAGTAGCATGTTAATCTGCCACAGATAATAGTTACACTGCAGTGCATTTATTTGTTGCTATCAACAATGTAGTTGCAAATTTGGGGGCACCACGGACAATATAAAAGCTGATTTTATGGTGGCTGCCATGTTCCAGCAAATTGTTTGCTACTTGTGCTACAACATGTATGCAACAGGTGATTTTTTTTAAGCTCCTGTATTCCTTCCCCTAGTGAAACAGCAAAGTGAAATAGGTCTTGGAGCCAGTGCTGCTCCAGCCAGGTGTTGGGCAGTTACAGGGGTTGCAGAAGGAGCCCTGGGAGCAGATTTGGGGGGAATTTGGGGGTTTTTTCCTCTCCTTGTTCACAGCCAAAGCACAGACACCCAGCTGTGCAATGGAGATGCCCCTCCCATTTGGGCAGCTGCCTCTTTTTCTTGCTATAATTCCATGGAAAAAGCTTTCGGAGAAGGGAGTAGGAGCAGGGTAAATGGTGCTGAAGCAGCCCAAGGGGACTGAACCCCCCACCTTCCGTCCTGAGCTGTTCTGCCTGTTTGCCAGGGCTACCAGCTCACAGGCAATTATTTATGTTCTCTGCTTCTCTTTTTGGGGTGGGAGGGGGCAGTCGCACGAGGTATGTAACAGCCTGGGGAGCCGATCTCATCTTGCATGTATGTTTTTGGGAGACTATGACTATTACCCGGCTGTTCTGCAGTTAATTACACTGTAACTCAAGGCAGTTTTTCCACTATTATGGTAATGGCAGTTCCTCTCCTCCTGATCTCCTTTAAACATTTCTCCCATTTCTAAGAACTGCTCCGAGCAGGAAGCTACCTTGGACCTGAATAATTGAAGCAATATTATCTATGATAATATGTACCTCTGTCATTTTCTGTTCCAATGGATTTTTTTATTTTTTGGAGGAATTTTTTTTTTTTTTGCAATAAACATCACGCTACTAGCAATAACATTTCCTGGAGTGTTTGAAGGGACATAAAAGCTGGTCCAGTAAACTGAGCAGTTGGTTACCCCAGCCTGTTCCTGGTTACACAGTTCAAACAAAGCGTCTGTCATCTGTTTCTCACTCAGAGATTAAAGAAAAATAACACTACCCTGGATGCATTCGTGGGCCAGGACACTGTGATCGGCGCCTGGGGGGGGTTTGTCGCCTGCGGCTCTTCTTCTGGTCTTGGGTTTCAAGCAGAAAAGGGAAAAAGCAAACCTGCTGTCCCTCACCCAGGGTACGCACGTCCCCTGACAAAACTCGACAGTGACTATGAGATTGTTTTGCAGAGCTGTATTTCTTGCTGCCATGCCCCCCCACAGTGTTGTAACCGTCTGACAAACGAGATGGAATGGAGTAATTAAGGACTGTGATGAAATGGTTTGGCTTCTGCTCTCTACCTGGAGAAAGAACTTGTCTGGTTATACGTTTGTGTTCGGTTTTTAAAGACTGTGTAGTAAAGGAAAAATTGATCCAATTAAAAGCGCCTTGCAAACGACTCATTTTCTTATTAAAAACACTTCATCTCCTCTCTTTGGTGGCAGATTGGTTTTTAGGGCCAGTGGGGACTAGACTTGGCAACGTAATGGCTACAAAACCCCTTTTACACCATGAGGATCTGGAGGATAAATCTGATCTCCTTGGCAGGTCTCCTGTAACTTGATCTGACACTTCCCTACCCACCTCATAAACAAATACTAGAGTTTCATACCTGAATTCATGCTGATACTCCCACAAGGCCAGTATCTTACTTTTCACCGTAGCCGATACCTCATGTTTTAAAGGTCTAGCCCAAGTTCACTGCCACTCAGTAAGGGTATGCAGAAGCCTGGCTGCAGGCACTAGCACCCACTTTCCCTGCTCATTGAAGGGTTTTCTGGCTCAGCTCTGCCCTCCTGCAGAGGTGACACACTCTGTGGGGCTGGTAGGAGTCCTGCCATGAGGGATCACCTATTCTGGATAATTTTAATAAGTGCTGTGAAGAAATGTGTTAGGAACAGTGTGTTTAGGTGGAGCCAAGGGAGAGCATCTGCATGTGCAGGTCCTGCCCTGGTCCTGTGACCCAGCTGGGTCTGCTGAGCTGGGTGAAGATTTTTCTCACTTGGGCTGTCTATCTCAGATGATACAAAACAGAACTGGGGGCAGTGCCACAGGACAAGAGGGACACAAAACTATTGGAGAGTGTCCAGAGGAGGGCAATAAGGATGGGGAAGGGTCTGGAGGGGAAGTCTTATGAGGAGAGGCTGAAGTCCCTGGGGTTGCTCAGCCTGAAGAAGAGAAGGCTGAGGGGAGACCTCATGGTCGTCTGTGGCTTCCTGACGAAGAGGAGCAAAGGGGCAGGCACCAATCTCCTCTCTTTGGGGACAGGGCTAGAACCCAAGGGAGCGGCATGAAGCTGCACCAGGGGAGGTTTAGGCTGTGTGTCAGGAAGAGGTTCTGTACTGAGAGGGGGTTGGGCACTGGCACAGGCTCCCCAGGGAAGGGGTCACAGCCCTGAGCTGGGCTGAGGTCAAGCAGTGTCTGGATGATGCCCTCAGTGCCCCGCTCTGACCTGGCTGGGCTGTGTAGAGCCAGGAGTTGGACTGATGGTCCTGATGGGTCCCTGCCAGCTCAGGAGATTGTGTTATTCTGTGACTCTAAGCAGCTCTTTAAACAAATACTGGTTTATCAAACACGTGTGATCCTTGCAGAACAAGTGCTGTGCCGGTGCTGTTCGACCCACCCTGCCGTTTTATGAGGAGTTACGATTTCCATGGGTAGCAGCAACTAAACCACGACCATTTGTTCTGGGCAGCGACTAAGAGCCAGGGTTCCTGAAGGGACAAGGAGGGGTGGGGAGCCTGTTTCTTAATCAAAGGGGGCAGAGCTACACAAGTGAAAATAAAGCCAGATGCTTCCAGTCTTTTCTATTATATAGCTTAAGTGATTTTTCTGGGTCATTACTCAATGCGAGGATTTAAAGTTATTTCATTTTGCACAACTAATTACTCGACTTGCCTGGCAATTTTGGATTACAATGAGCAGTGCGTAAGGTCATTTACCAGCCTGAGTCACAGCACATATTTCAGTCTCAACGAAATTTCACGGCGACCAGCTAGACTGTTTTTTCCTCCTCCAAACAAAATGTCAAAATCTGAGGTTTTGAAAAAAATATAATGACACACACCACAAGCAGTCAGAGTGTTAGAAAAGTAATAGAGCTGTTATTTATAGGAGCAGATCTCAAGGACAGGGAAATTCTATATGCTTTACTTCTGACCAAGCAGGTAATAAGGGAAAGCCATCATCTCCTTTAATAGATGCAAAGCTTGCCTTAAAGCTTTCTTAATGCGCCTGATTGTGTCTAGGAAATGAAAACTAAAGGTTCCCGTGGACTAGTTCAATCTTAATTGTGTTACAGCAGTACCAGACCTGAAGGAAGATGAACGAGACCTTGAGAGGAGGGCAGAGGGAATCCACAGACCCTACTCAGACTGCTATTTTTGCAGAGCTCGAGGCGGCATGCTTAAAGTGGCTTGTATTTTATGAAGATTTTTCTGGTCTAAACTGCTGAGTTCGCAAGCAAGCGTGGGAACTGGAACCTCCTAAAGCTAAATACAGCCGTGACATACAGTCTGAGAGAAGAGGAGCACGTACTGGGGAGGCCGGTGGGCAGGAAGCCTTAGGGAGCACGATAGGATCTCTTGGGGCACCGACTCCATGGGCTGTTTTAGTGTAAGGGGTGTGACAGAGGGAGCACTGTTCACACCTGTACCAGCCACTTCTAAAGCTCAGCCTGATGAGTGCCCAACACAGCCTGGTCACCTCAGCCCACGAAACTCCAGAGATCACAGGAAAAGCAAGGAAAGCAGCCATTTCACTCACTGCAGACACAGCCCTACTGCAGCCTAACCCTAGTGCAGCAAAACCCTCTGCATCCCTTCCACCCTTGCACATCAGCACCTGTTCCCTGCTCCCCCAGCCGTGCATCTCCCAGGTTCGCAGTGGCAAGGGAGAGCCTCTCCCACAAACCCGCCTGCTCCTTGGTGGCAGCATGCCACTGACACACCATTCCTTCTTCCAACTTCTCCCAGCTGGAGAACAGAAGTCTCCCACGCCGAGGCTCAGCTAGTCTGCACCGTGTGAAGGAAAAGAGTTGTCACTCAAATGCCTGACAAGACGAGACCCTCCACGTTACTGCTGATAACGTCTCCATTTTCTCTAAGTGCTGGAGCACTTACAGATGTTTGTTCTGCGATTTGTGTATCGCAGTGGGAATGAGCAAGCTAGAACAGCTCTTGGGGAAATCCCACCGGGGCCATCAGACTTTGCTATCAGAGCAGATCTTTCCTTTAACTAATCAAGCTCTCCTCCTCCTCCTCTCCTTCCTTGTCCAGACAGACTGCGGGGCCATGGAGCAACCCGGTCTCTGATAAACCTTTAGTGGGGACTGAAGCAGTCGCTGGCTGGTGGATTTGCTAGATGGATGGACTGCTCTCTTTCCTCCTGTGCGTCTCTCTGGGGTGGGTTGACCCCAGTCTCTACCTCCAGTTTTCCCACTGAGCATGGCATTACGCAGGAACAACCAGGTGTGGGCCAGCAGAGTGGCTGGGTCCCCTCCCAACATCTCACCCACCTCACTGCAGGGGCCGAGCAGGGAAAGAGTGAAAGCCTGGATGCCATGCAAGCACTGCTCAGCAGCAGCCAACACGCTGGCCTGTTACCAACAGTGGTTTAGCCAAACCCAAAGCGCGGCACCACAGGAGCTGCCACAAAGCCGCTTCACTGCACCCTGGGCAGACTCAGTGTGTTCTTGCACACAACAGGAGGTGGCCGGGGGCATTGCATTTACCCCAGCTCTCAAACGAAGATGCTCACACGATTGGTACGAACTTAATGAGGTGCCATCAGCATTAAATGCTGGCTTTGACGGCGAGAAAAATGATGCGGCTCCCATGGTATGGATCAATGGCTGGGTCGATCTCAAGGTCCCTGCTCAGAGGCTACTCTGATGAGCTAGAGCCTTGTGTGGCTGCACAGTGCCAGAGGAAGCAGCCCAAAACCCAGCCTATTAATCGCACCACAGGAAATAAAATTAGGGTTTAGTTTGGTTTGCTATCAGGCTAAGCTGGTTCCTAGAGGGGAGCCAGGGGCAGGTTTCCATGTCTGCCCTGGAAGAAGCACGGTGCTCCGTGTGCCACAGCTGGGCAGGCAGACAGCCCTGTCTCCACTGCTCTCATCCTTCAAATCCTGTGGAACAAGGGTGGGAGGCTTCCTTGCCTCCCCCCAGCACTCTCCTTGTCCGCTCGCAGAAGGAAAGGCAACATTCTGCATTTCTACAGGCAGAGCAGCCTGCAAACACCTCGGCAGTGCCTGCAGCTCGCCTGTCCCGGCAAGATGGTGGGTCCAGGCAGCAAGAAGGCACCAACTTCCTGCTGTCCCCGATGAGATCCAGATCATTTTCCCCTCCATTTGGCTGAAGGAAGCGTTCTGCAGACACCAACCCACGTCATGGGCTGCTGTGCCGGCTGTGAGCGCGGCGCTTGGGCTGCTCCAGCCTCGGCAGAGAGCCAGCGCCTGGCCCAGCACTTTACAAGGAGTCCGGCTGCCAGCGGCACGGTCTCCTCTTCGAAACCATGTTTTCAATTAGGGCTCAATGCGCAGATTGTGCACTTTATTGGTGGAGACCTCCTCCTGAGGCTTGCCGATGGATTTATGGAGTTGATTAAAATATTAAAATAATTTTGTGCGATGCTGCAAACACGCCGCAACGTGCATTTCTATCATACTTGGTGCCATTCCAATTAGCTCAAGACTCTTCTCTCCCCCTCCTCTTCTGACCTGCTTTGTTCACTAACAAATTACAGTTATCCTGGCCTTACTTTCGTATTTATTAGAGATGATGCATATGTGCACTCTCTGAGCAGTTCGGAAACGAGCTGGCTAGCAGCAGGGAGCCCGGCGGGCCAGAGCTGTTTCCGAGTGGAGGAGGCATCCAGAACTGTCTAGCTGGAGCTATTTATTCAGATGCTCCTTATGTCACTGGCAAAATGAGGGTAAATCAGTGGAGAAGTTGGAAATAAAATCCGTCTACCATAAACAGCAAGCTCTTTCTCTTAGCTTGCTGGGGTTCCTCCAGGACAGAGCCCTGGATTTCCTGTGACTCCTTCTCTATCCATGGAGCTCATCTCCCTTCATATCAGCAAGAGCCCTGAACATCCTCGACATCTTCTCAAAGAGCATTTTCTGGCCATCAAACTGCTCAGTACAGCACTTGTTCCCCTCTCGGAACCCACAGCAGTAAAGTTCAGACCCCACTAGCTACTGAAGCTACAGACGGAGCCACACACATACAGCCAGGCTGGAGCCAGCCCCCAGCACCCAAATGCTGCAAATCAGAAATTAAATACGCTTACATCCAGGCCCTATGGATAAAAGCCCCCGGTGATCCCTGGGGTCCCAGGAGTGCTTGGGTGCTTCCCGGACAGTGGGAAAGGATGCCCGGGATGCTCCCAGAGTGCCGGTGCAGCCCTGCAAGCAGCATGAGGTGAGCAGGGCTGCAGGGGCACAGGTGGGAGCCGGGTGGGGAGTGAGGCAGCCTGACTCGGCTCGCTGCATACCATGGACTAAAAAGGCAAATACTTTGCCTGCAAGGCACTGCTGTCTCAGAAGTGGGAGGTATCTCATTGCCACCATTCTCTCCCCTCTGGCACCATGAACCAGTAGCAATGCTCGTGCTGCCAGACTCTGTCTGTGGCGACTGCCTCTCGTTCCCACCCGGCATCTCCAGAGAATCCCTACGTCTGCAGTGACAGCTACTCCAGGTCTGCTCCCGACACGCTTGCCTGGGGATTGCAGGGAGCATGCCCGAATGATTAATCGCACTGTGAGTATGGAAAGGAGACACCTCCAGGATGCTCCCTCCTGCTAAACAGGGGCATTGCTATGGCAAACTTTATTTATCGCTATTTAAAACCCAAACAAACGAGTACAGGGTGTTATAAATACCCTTACAAGACAAGCTGCACTAGGAAGATGGGGGAGAACAAGGAGGAAGACGGAGGCAGTGGGTAGGAGCACACCTCTGTCTGCTGGCCGACAGAGCACGGGTCCACTCTCAGCAGCACAGCACGTGCCTTTATGACCTGCGTTACTATCAGCCCTACAACAGGCCCTGTGAAACATCACAGATGTTTTTCAAGGGAAAAATATCAGACCTGGGGAATATCCCCAGCTCCACAGAGGAGAGAGATGAATTGGCAAATAGAAGGCTACAGCGATAAGGGAGTTTTTATAAACATAACCTAATTGTATTACTTCAAAGTCCTGAAGTTTATTGCCCTGTTTAATGATGTGTCTCATTATTTATGGTGTAACACAATGAGTCTGCTATTGATTTAATACACTTCTTTAAAGACCATCATTGTCACAAGCAATAAAACGAAGCCATTCTGAGACAGCTCAATTATGTCACATCTCCATCATCAGACCCCAAGCACTGGCGTGTGGGGGCCAGGTGGTGAAGAGGGTCCCGCAGGGAAGGATGGAGCCGGAGTATGGCAGGAGCAGGAAGGATGGGTTCACCTGGCTCAGGGATGCAGCCCATGGACACGTGGAACCACCTCCTGCTGCTGGGCACTCGGTTTGGTACAAGTTTCCCCTCTGTGCCCACTAACCGGCACGGTGATGGCATATGAATGGGGGAGAAGGGGTGACGGATGGAAAACAGCGCAAATAATAACCAGCATTTGTGTCCCTGCCCGCTCCCGATGCCCTCCTCACCTTTCTGGTACTGGAGCCAGAGCTGCTGCTGGACCTTCTTGCTGGGGAAGTGGATGGTGCAGCTGAACTCGGAGCCGTACAGTGCCTCTGCGATGTAGTGGGACCCAAACTGCTGGATGAAGGAGAGCAGCTCCTCCCGGCTGCTGTCCTTGTTGAGGACCTTCAGGATGTTTGCAAAACCTGTGGGAGGGAGGCAAGGGATCAGATTGGAGGTTGGATAGACAAGGCTGCCAGCCACAGCCCTGCGGGGAGGAGACCCAGAAGACCCCCTGCTCAACACATACAAGTCCCCAGTTCCCCCTCTCTTGTCTCCATGGTCTACATGACTCACAACCTGCTATTTACCCCAGGCCGTGGCTCTGGCATCCTTCTATGATTCTTTTCCCTAAAAGATTACTCAAATCAGTTTGCAGGGATGTGCATGTGACCAGACGTATGCACAGACACGCAGGTCCACACACACCCAAACACCCTCCCACCAGCTCCATCCCATTCTTCAGGCTGCTGAGGACATCACCAGAGGATGTGCTTCCCCTTTCCTCTGCAGTGACCGGAACCAGCTGCATTGTCCTGTGGCAGTTTATTCCAGACTGCACTGCAGACCGTCCCCACTGTAAATACCCCACACAACCAAGAACTATTTTTAGGAGAGCGTTGAGACAGCCCTGGGGATGCACAGGGCTGACGGCATCTCCGTGGGTGCGCAAGAGTTGGGGACATCTCTTAAGCAACACCCTGCAGCACCCGCGCAGACACCGGGGACTGCTGGCCTGGGATGGGGATGTGGAACCTCACTGCCCTACACAGATGAGGTACCAGAGGTGTCAGTGACTATACAGTGCTCTGGCATCATTTGCAGCTGGCTGATACCACTTTGATTCAGTGGTGGAACTGAAAACATTCTGGAAGAAAATAGGTCCTAACTGTCATCACAATGAGGTTGGCTGGCTGGCGGGTTGGTTTATTGAAGGAGAAGCTAAAAGAGTCATTTTGAGCTGAACCCAAGCATTTTGTTCAGCTCTGAGGGGGTTATTTCATTCTGGGGCTGCACAGCCTGTCTGTACTACACCTGTCTTTCTTTTCTTTTTTTTTTTCTTTCTTTTTTTTCTTTCCTTGTTTAAAAACAGGTTGATTTTGAAATTTAAAAAAAAACTATGCTGTTTTGAAATGGAAAGGCAAAACATTTCAGGTCGTAACAGAATGTTTCAGCATTTCTGAAACAAAATGTGCAGCTATAAAAACATGGAAGTGAAATGTTTTGACATTTCCAGGATCCTCCTTCTCACCCCTTCTTCAGCTGCGACTCCCTGCATTGTATGACCTGCATTTACAAGAACTTTGGGTCCTTTTGAAGCCACATTTTTCTCAAGAATTTACTGTTTTTCTACATACACTCATACACAGCCACCCTCATGCAAATCCTCCTCTCAATGTTGCTTATTTGTTTGATCCTGGCTCTGCCCCCAGCTCTTGGTTTGTATGACCGAGCTGGGCAAACTCCCTGCCTCAGTTTCCTCCCTGTAAAAAGGAGGAAAATCTTTCTGCCTGCCTCTGCTGTGGTGCTGGGAGAATGAATTACTGCCTGGCCAGAGCCAGGAGGTGAAAAATACTGGTGAGATTCTTGACTAGGCTGAGGGACCTGAGCTTGTCCAGCCTAGAGAAGAAAAGGCTGCAGGGGGACCTCATTGCAGCCTTCCAGTCCCTGAGGGGAACAAAGGAACAGCAGGGGAATCAGCTTGTTAAAAATGTAGATAACGGCAGGACAAGGGGGATGGAGTGAAGCTGAAGGAGGGAAGGTTTAGATTAGATATTAAGGGGAAGTTCTTTACAGAGAGAGTGGTGAGGGGCTGGAACAGGCTGCCCAGAGAGGGGGTGGATGCTCCATCCCTGGGGGTGTTCAATGCCAGGTTGGATGGGGCCCTGGGCAACCTTGTGTAG
>VZTU01022147.1:0-13650 GCA_013400835.1 Zapornia atra | reverse complement strand
ACTAGAACCCCTCACCTGCAGAGAGGGTGATGGAGCTGAGCTTCACCCTGTAGAGGTTGCTCCTGACCCGCCAGTGCTGCACCATGGGGTAGCCCATCGCCTCGTCGTACTTGATGTCCCCTGCGAAGGAAGAGCCGGCACTCAGTCCCTGCTGACCCGGGGAATGCTTAATGCTCACATGGAGCAAGGCTATGCTACACACCGCAGGGGTGAGGAACGGGGTGGTAGTGGGGACGGTAACCTCCTCCTGCGGTCACACCATGGGTCCCTGGGCTGCTGCAGGACCAGCACTGCCATGACAGCTGCTGCCTGGGGCTCATGGGGATGAGATGCTGCCATGCCGTGCTGGACTCATGCAGCCCATGCACTATTTCTGCCCAGGGAATACAAGAGGGAGGCCATGAAGGACACCACCACACTAGGGATGATGCCAATTCCCCTTGGGGGATCACACTGGGATCCAGGGTGGGAGATGGGGCTCTTGCTTCTCTGCTTGTCCCCATGGGGGTTGAGCCCAGGGGCAGCTCGTACCGGTAAGAAGCTGGAGGTCAGGAAGGGGCTCCGAGAGGACACCACGGCACTGCTCCTCCACAGGCAGTGGGATTACCATGAGACCATCAGCCAGCTGGGGGAAGTCCTTGATGAAGTTATTCTCCCTGCAGAGAGAAAAAGACAACTGCAAAGCAACGATGCAGGGCACGGCCAGGCAGGGGGGCTGAGCTGCCCCGGCAGCACAGGGATGGGTGATTCGGGAGGGTGAGGGACATCTCCTGTGAGCAGGAGACCCAACAGAGGATGGGTTTGCAGCCCCTGCTGCCAGCTGCCCCCGGCTCTGCAGCACTTGAAGGCAATGCTTAATGAGCTCCCGAGGGACGGCAGCTCTGTTAGCTCTCCATTAGCTGTCGGGGACCATGCACAGACTGGGGACATGGCCACTGGTTTTGGCCCAGATTTTCAGAGTGTGTCACTGGAGAAGGGACAGACAGCGGTGAGGAGAGCGGAACAGCTGCTGCATCCCAAAACTGCCCTGTCCTACCAACTGCAGCACCTTCCATGTCCAAGCACCATGTCCAAGCACTATACCAAGCCCCACTGGGGCTTCCCACCCCAGACAGCATCACCACTTGCACAGCTTTGCCCTGAGATGACTGGCTCTCCAAAAAAAGGGAAAGGGACATTTATAGACACCAAAAAAAAGGAAAAAAGCCAGCATTTGCAGCTTACAGTGCAATTTTACCACACATGCGGGATCTTTTCTAACCTTGGCAGGTATAACACTGTATAATAGGCCCCTAATGAATTGTTTCTAGAACAACGAAACCGGGGAAATTATTTGAAATTGTGAACAGACAGGTCTCTGGGAGATAAGCCTCCCCCAGCAAGCGAAATGCCTCACGCCTGCGCAAAGGAAACGGGAGGGGGGATTTTAAATATTGATCTTAGAACCAAAATATAGGCCAGGAGGCTCTGCGTCCTCCGGGTGCGGAGACAAAAGGGCAGCTAAGCAGAAAAAAGGGAGGTTCCTGCAAAAATCAGGTCAGCCTCAGGAGCCAGGGGAGCTCAAGGCTGGCACCGCCTGCCCCAGCTGCATTTCCTGAACAGATTTTCCTTTAAACAGCTGCTGGGTTCACCCTGCTTCCCCGTTTTACCTCCAAAGCCCATCCAGGGATGCTCCACGATCATCTCTCAAGTGGGGACACCTCTGCCACCTCCAACAGTCCCACTGTGGCAGGTTGGTACAGCACTTCCCAGGGGTCCTCCACTGCACCACGGTCAGGATACGGCCACCACAGCCTGTCTCGGCAGTGAGTAGGTGCAGTAGGTGTGCAGCCATCCCGGGGATGCTCCCGGGTGACAAGGTGAGCAGCTACAGGTGGGACACAGGTGCGGGGCTAAGCCCAGCTGTGCAGGCAGCACGGCTGCCAAGGAGCAGGCACATCATGCTGCACCCCCTGTCTCACAGCCACTGGCACCTGATTGCATCTCAGGGGCTTCCCTTCAGGCACCACCGGAGGAAAAGTGGTTTCTGTGTCGAAGGGGAAAAAGCCCCTTTTCACACGTGTGCTCACAACTCTATCTACCACGTCGGGCACAGGATCCCCGTGGTGAGCAGTGCTGTGCTGCTGCGAGCCCTGTGCTGCTCTCATGATGCAAATGGAGAACTGCAATTACTGCCAGAGCCGGGAGCTGTGTGGGTGGTGGGAAGCAGGGGTTGCAAAATTAGGCACGGCGTTAGGGAACCCAGGAAGGAGCGTGTCGGTGTCTGCTGCTCTGCCGCAGTGGAAAAGGGAGGAAAGCATCCAAATCCCAGAGAGGTGTGATGCTGCATGGGAAAAGAGGGGTGCTGCTGCACTGAGCCCTCCTGCCACCCCAGAACACAGGGGCTGTCCCCTCCCTGATGGGTGAGCCCCACACCCTGCACTGGGGTGTGCACAAGGGATGGGCAGACCGCACACGGGCCACATCCCACTTCTGAGAGGAGCGGGAGGGGATGCCCAGGGGGACAGTGATGCGGGCCAGTGGCAATGCTACACACAAGGGGACGGACCTGGCCATGCCAGAAGAGCTCAGTCACGGGGAACACAAACACGTGCCCCAGCAGACACCAGAAGACAGCGTTAACCCTGCGCCCAGCCACAGGGCAGCTGAGATGCAGAGAAGCAGCCTCTCCTTCCCACTCCAAACCGACCAGGACCACCTCACCAACATGTGTCTGTGCTGTGAGGCTGCGGGCCAGCTGGCCCTGGGCATGACCACAGCTCACCGGGGTGGCATGACAGTGCCGGGGCTGGTAGCCCATGCGCTATGGAGGGAACAAGCTAGAGGAGATGCACCCCAGTGCAAGGGGAACCCGCATGCAAGCTGATGCCTCTACGAAGAGGTATTTTTGGAAGAGCTGTGCTCTGGAAGCCACTCGCTGTAACGCCGCTTGCTGTAACTGCTCCGCAGTCGAAAGGCTGAGGCAAAACAAGGGCGAGTCAAGATGGGGGTGTAGACACTGGTGTGTGCCCACGTGCTCCCGTAACGGGAGGGAGCAGCGGCGCAAGGCAGGATACATGCGTCTCAACAATGCGTTTTTGCTACCAAACCCTTCCTGCACCTCCCCTCTCCCCACCTCCAGCCCTCTCTGCCACCCCAAATCAAGGATGAGCCACAGCCCCTCTGGGTGCAAGCTCTGGGCAGGCAGAGCCCCGGAGCCAGCACTGCAATGAGCCCTCATCCCGTCTGCAGCTCTGGGACCCCAGACACTCGGTGCCGGGCCATGAGGGTGCGGATGGCCGTGTGCCGTGGAGCCGTAGCCGGCAGAGGGCTGTAGCTCCTTTTCCACTGCACCTTATTAATAACCCTGCAGCTCGCAGCGCTGCTCGCCGTACAGGCAGAAAAAAGAGTTTCTGCCAGGCTTTTGTGCTCTCTGGAAGCTCTGATCAAAGCCGCTGGGCTCTGCGTGAGGGGCAGGGACACAGGCAAGGGGAGGGAAGTCACAGCATCCCTCTGCACATGCTGCCGCACGTGCGTCCAACTGCAGCACGGCCGAGCCACCGGCACATTCACACAGGTTCACACCTGGGGGTCCGTGCTCCTTCCAAAAGGCAAGGCAGTTCCTACCAGCCACATAGCCAGGTTTATCCCGACAGGATCAGGAGAGAGCCCAGTAAACCCACATGCTCCCAGCATCTGCCAGTTCCACATCGTCCACCTCGGTCTCTGTTTCTGCCCCCCAGTGTCACCCCAGCACTCACAGCACAGGCGCCCAATGCCCGTGGGAGTGGTGACCATGCCGCTCTCCCCAGCATGCTGGATACCAGATCCACTCGACTCACTGCGCTCTCCCAGCAGGGATCTGAACTTCTCTCCGGGCATTGTGAAGATACTGAGTCATGATAGAAGGAAATGCTGTTTCTCTATCACAACCTTGGTCCCCAGCAGAGTCTGTCCCTGCCTTGGGAGGGAGCTGACTTCCAGATAAACGACTCTCGATGCTGGGAAAGGTCAAATGGCCAAAGGCTTTACTGAGCTCTCATGCTGGCAGGTTGGGCAGTCGCATGGATTAAGCTGAGTTCAAAATCCTGGCTTTGATGGACACTTCTTAGAACCTCGGCCGAGTCATGAAACGCACCCCCAGCCTCCAGGACACAGACAGCAGACAGCAGCTCCCTCGTCTCAGGGTGCTGGTGGGGTGAAGGCAATTAGCATCTGCTCAGGTACCCAGAGGAGGGCTCAGGCACTCAGAGGAGGGCTCAGGCAGTGAGAGCCCACTGTGCCAGCGTTCTCCTGTTCTTCTGAAACTAGATACATAAACCACAGTTGCTTTCAGGGAATCTGACCTCAGATACGCCCAAGGTCACGCGATCCAGCTGTGGCGCAGTGCAGCATAGGGCTGCGCTGCTGTGCTTCACCATGCTGGTATCATCTCACTCAACTGATGGGAAGACTCCAAAAAGGACCAGCATCCCACAGCATCCCTGAGCAAAAGGGGGGTTTGAGGGAGCAGGAGAGCCCGATGCAGGCACTGGGGAGCAGTGGTCCTTCTGGATGGGACCGTGGCTCATCCATGACAGTACTCTGCTGAGCCCTGGGACACTTCATCCCTTTGCTGAGGTGCTGAAAGACAGGGCCAAGCTCAGAGAAGGAGTTTGGCCCACGCTAGTGGAAAATCAGCTGGTAGGTCACACTCACTTCTTTTTCCTGTTAGCAACACCACTGGGTGAAGGAGCAGCTTCTCCTCAGCTGTGGCTTCCTCCCTTCGTGCTTCACTCCTGAAGGACACGGCCTCGAGGCCAGGCTCTGCCCGCTGACCCTTTCGGAGACCCTCCCGGCTCCTGTACAATCCTACTGCAAATCCAAGCACCAGCTTGCATGGTCCTTCCTGCCTCCATCCACTGCCGCCTGTGGATGCACGCCCAGCATCCCAGCAACTGGGCAAATATATTCATGAAGGGGTAAAAAAAAAAAATCAAAATCAACTATCAAATGACCCCACGAGTGATTAGCTGATGCCCCAAAGCGTGAGATTTAATTACCCTTATCTGAGCCGGCGCAGCTACAAATGTTAATTACATTATCATCCAGCGTGCTTATGTTCGGCAAAGCGACTATGCAAGCGAGGACTGCGCTTTCTGCTATGCAAGTCTGAGAGGATGCTTCTCTGGCAAGAATAATTTATTCATCTTACTTCTTTCTGTCCCACAATGGCTCAGGAAGAATGTGATGGATTTGAGGTTATTTAGTGCCAGCTTTTGACCCAGCTTTCCCTCGGAGAAGCTTTCCTGCTGAGGTGGCTGGAAGCTTGTGAGAGCCCAGCCCATGTCTGACATGGGGACATTCAGAAATAGCTGATTTTTAGCTTGTCATCACCAAAAAAAAATTATCTAGAGTCACTGGGAGACAGAAAAGAAGGTCTCCTGTTTCCACAGCCACTTTGGAGAAGGTAAGCACACTGTAAATCTCCACAAACCCACCCCACATGTCTCCGTGACCTCAGGCACTGGTGAATTATAAAGGCTTAATGCAAACCCTCTGAAGCAGCAGTTACTTACTCCAAATTTACTGGTCATTAATTTTAGTGAGGCCCTGCTCCTGTATAACGAGGCAGAAAAAAAAAAGGAGAGACCGGTCAGGCTTTGCGAGGCCTTGGAACCCCCTCCAGCTACACAACTTTCAGCCCAAATCACCCTTTGTGATGATGCTGTGCCGGACCAGGCTGTGGGGAGAGAGTGGAGCACCCACCTGAGCTGCCTGTGCCTGCCAGATCCCCGTGATGCCATCACCCAATCCCTCCGTGGGATGATGCAGACAAGACCCGTCCCAGTGCTGCCCATCTCTCCCTGCCACGTCCCCAGCATGCCCCACCTCACTGCCAGCAATAAACAGCCTGACAATATGCAATAGCAGTCTTACCCCTCAGCTCAGGGAGAATTAGCATTTAAATTGAGGTGTTTCAGGGAGGTAAATCATGCCAGCGCTGGGGCTGCAGTGCCTGCAGGCACGCACTGTGCTCCGATGCAGCGGGCTTCCATGCATGGTGCTCAGCACCATCCTCTCCACACGCCCTCAAACTGAGACCCAAAACCTGCCCCAAAACCCTCTGTGGGGCTAGGGCTGCACCACCATCACCTGCTGCGTAAGGGGAGGTGCTGGAAAGGGCTCAGCCAACTCCAGCAAAATGCCGTCTCGGCGCCTCTTTGATCCCAGCACTAGAATACTAATTGTGGTGCTGTGCCAGCACGGCTGTGGTGGCACTGCTGGGGCTCTTATTCCCTTCTCACATCTAATTTGGGGTCACAGAGAGCTGCAAGACCAGGCAAAGGGTGGTGGCTGTCATGAGGGACTGCAGACGGGAGCTGTCTGTGCCACTAGGCACAGGGTGCTGTGCAGGGACCCCAGCCATGGCATGATGGTGGCAGCAGCCAGGAATTGACATCCAGACATGGGACTGCAGAGACAGACGGACACGGGCAGGGGGAGCAGCACTGCTCCCCAGGAGCTGGCCGAGCCAGGGGAAGGGGATTCCCTCCCGGTGAAGAGTTTACTCACCATACAGCAGGAACTTGGTTGATCCAAAGTTTTTTGACAACTTTGCTGAACCTGTAGCAGAACCTGAGCACAGATTTTTTTTTTTTTTTTTTGGTGTTGTTACCTTTAAGCACAAAATAGATGAGGAAGACTAAGAGATACCAGCACCATGCTGCCACCACCTCTGGGCCTTGTAGGGGGCTCCTGTGCCTCCACAGTAGTTGAAGGCATCTCTAACTGTGATTGCTTTCCTGGTCTCCATCAGTGCAGCAGAACATCAAACTCATTTCACGGTAATCCCAAACTCACTGCTCCTGGTGTTTCAATTCAGCTGTTGAACTGGTAACTCAGAAGCAACAAAACCCAGGTGGAGTACCCAGAGCCCAGCACCCGTTTATCACTTTATATCATTCTCCCTATCCTTCTTCCCCATTATACAGATGCTGATTTGTGCCAGTATAGAGGGTGTCTCCTGTGGAACTTTCTGGCTCCAGTGTGATGGGTGGGAACAGGCTGACAAGGAGCATCAGGTAGAATCAGATTTGGAAAGTTTCAGTAACCACAGCGATGCCTGGCGCCCGTGCAGCAGGCACACAAAGCTGGATTTATGCCTTAATTACAGAGTCAGAGCTGTAAGAGGAATCCCATGCAAAGCTCTAGTTCTCAGCCCTTTAAACAACTTTGCAAATTTACAGATTATTTCCTTTTGGGTTGAAATTCTGCCTGCTTAACCGAGGCTTAAAGGTGATTTCCTGCAAGAAGTTTTAAGAAAAGTCAAAAATCCCCATTTGTGAAGGAGAGGGCGAAGATGAAAAGCCGACACATCCTCAGCTGGCAAAGGGAAGAGAGGGACAACCCATCTCTCGTTTGCCTTTAACTCTGGCACAACCTACTCTTGAATGCCCACAGCCACAGAGAGCAAATCCCTTGTGAGACGAATGCATGTGAGCTGGGGGACGCGACCCTGCGCAGAAGCTGCCATCATTAACACTTGACTTCAGGTACCATCTCCTAACTGCATCAGAACCAGAGCCTGAACAACCAGAGTCCATCAACAGTCCTTTCCCTCACATGGAGGGAAATGGCTCTAAACTGTTCAGATTTACCGCTGGGGACCTCCTCCTTTGATGGACTGCTCCTATCATGAACAAGCAGCAAGGAAGCTAATGAAATACACCCAACATACATCTAACCCAACACTTTCTACCTTTAAGTTGCTATCTCCTTACCACCACCCTGCTCAAGCCACATCACCTAGATGCATCACCGCGAAAACAAGCCCTTCCACACATACCTCCCGACTCCGCGCCTCCTCCTTCAGAGGCAAAGCAAATGAGCAATTAGCCAAGACTTCCCTCCCTGTGTCTCACCACTGATCTCACCACTGGCTTCACCACTGCCCACAGCCAGATGAGTTTTGGCCTCAGCATCCTTGTCCTGAGCCTGCAACCCAGTGGCAGGGTTGGGAGGACACGTTGGAGCAATGAGCCACCCCTGTTGATGGGAAGGTTTGGGAATCGCCCAGCAGCTGAGGTGGCTGATGAGAAATCCACCTGTTCACCAAGGGCTAGTGCTGCTTAGCGCCTGCCAGGAGCATCTGTGTCTCCCTCCATGAGCTTCGCCATTGCTCACAGCCCGAGGGGTGACCTTGGCTTCCATGAGCTCAGCAACTTTCAGCTTTTTAACGATTTGGATGGGGAAGTGGCCACAAAGACAGACAGAGCTCCTGGGGTAGCTCATGATGCTTCTGCCCACTAGGCTGCAGCCACTGTGTGATGACCTGGGGATATAGGTTTCATTATGGTGATGGTTTTGTTATGGGGATGGCTTCCCTAAGCCTGAGCAACCCAGAGCTGGGCTGGACACCTCCTCTGAATGATTATTTCAGTGATGAGCTGAGCCGAGGCTGCGGGTCCTCTCGAGCTGGTTGTTTCGCTGCTGTTTGCAATCATTTCCCCAAGTGTTGCTCAAGCAGCTCCGTGCCTGGCGCTCTCATTAACATTATTTGTAACGAGGCAACAAATACAAAACTCCCACTGACTTCAGAGGAGCCAGGACTGCACACTGGGACTTCCCAAGGAATGGGTGTGAGGCTGGTGCCTGCCTTGCACCTGGTTCCCATGGGATGCAGGCACAGCAACCTGCAGCCATTGGCCTCTCCACAGCCCAGCAGCTCTCCCAGGGAAACCCACACCCCCCTGCAACACCCTGGAAGCTCAAGCACTTCCTTTTAAATAATATTTACCTTTCCAATGTAAATGCAGACACCACTCCCTGCTCAGTGCATGCGTCTGTCCTCTTTTTAATGATTTGGGATCTTAAGCAATTTTTTTTTTGCCTCCCCTTTCCTAAGCTTCATTGTTAACCTTTAAGACAGAGATAAGGCGTAAGAGTTTGGAAAGGAATCAGGAGGGACCTTGGAAATGAGCCAGAAGCAGTGTTAGTACCGGGCTGCACATCATATCTCTTCGGTTCTTCTTTCCCCCCAGGGTGATTCGGACTGCTCTTGACTACCACCATGGTATTACAAACTCTAATGAGGTTTGGAAAATAAGAAACCCACTGCGGCGTGGGAGAAACTAATAGAAATTGTTTTGTCTTCTCTCTATTAGTCATTAGAAGCAGAGGAAAAACAGCCACAGGCAGTGGCAGGGCTGCAATATCACTACACATTTCATATGCTGGCACTCCGACAAAGTCATTTCAATGCAGTTAACGCTCCCACTTCCTCTCCGCACAGGGCCTGCGTATGCCAGCATCCCCATGCCAGGCTCCATCGAGCCTGGGGCAGCCCTGGTGATGCCCAGCGCCCATCAGCCAGCACTGCAGCCCCCTGGCAGCCCACCCAAGATGCCCATGCAGGATGCTTGGCCAGCCTGCGGCTCTGCCCGGCAGCAAGCCTGCCAGCACAGAGCAGCACAGCAGCGCTGTGCGGAGCCTGGTGTCCCCCCAGGGACAGGCAGGGAGGGCGAAGGCAGCGCCCAGGCAGGGCAGTGCACAGGGACACATCCACAGTCAGCAGCTCCCCGGCGCTGTCAGGCAGCCAGAGCATATGGTGAATGAGCTGAGATTTGCGACCGCATCTGCAAAGCCGCGTTTCTGTCTGCAAAGTTAATTATGGAAGCCACAAAACGATGCACGCAGCGAGCAGGGGTGATGGCACCTGCAGTGAACTCACCCCTGCTCCAGGGCTCAGTGCCTTGGAGCACCTTCCACTTCTCTTCCCTGCTCCCAGATCTGTGGGCTGTCACAATGGGGTTGTGCGGCTGCCTGTGACAAGCAGCAGTGCCAGTATGCCTTCCAGATGTTTGTCTGCTGCATGTGGGCATGGGCACAGCTGGAAAGTGGCACTGTCCCCCGGAAAGCCCCCGTCCCGCCGACACCGGGGCGCAGGCACTCAGGCTGCTCGGCACGCTCCAGGCTCCTCCGGCCACGCTGGGGGAAAAGTGAACTGGCACTTTGAGGTTTCACTTCAAAGAAAATTTTGCAGAACGCAACAACCCACGGGAGATAACTCCTCACCTGGCTGCAGTTGGGGCAGGGAGAGAATATGACAGCCAGGGAGCATCGCTGGGGGACTACAGGGGAGATGAGGGATGCTGGGTCAGTCTGCTCCTGCATTCCTCTGCACTGAGCCGCAGGTCCAGCATCCAGAGCAGGTCAGGCTGCTCAAGAACTGGATGTGGTGGAAGATTTAGGATATCTACTGGGTTATCCATGCCTTAACGTAGGACGCAGCAGGGGATGGGAGGGCTCCCAGCACAGCTTGCTCACCCCTTTGTCGGACAGTAGGTTCAACTGATGAAGCCCAAACTTGCTCCTTACCTTCAGGTCTGTGCAGTCACAAGCTGCACTGCAACGCAGGCAGCGTCAGAACCCCCATCTCTGGAGAGATCGCTTGGGATGGGAAAGAGCAAGACATCATTTTCTGTGGCACTGAGGACTGCATCCAAGTCCTGCTGCTAACTCAGAAGCAGGTATGGCTCGACAGCTGGCATAGCTGTGGAGCACACAGGCATCCCTGTGCTGGTGCCTGCTCGTGACTGCATTGCCTGGAGCAAGGATGCACATTGCTGAGTCAATGTCAAGCTGATTTAGTCCTTGGATAGGGAACCTCCATCAACCAGTGCTGGCACTGGCAAAGCAGAGCAGTGGTAAGCATAAGTCATGTCCCCGGAGGTGCTGCTGGAGGAGTGTCTGTGGTGTGAGCAGCACAAACCCACAGCTAATGGTGACCACCAAAGGAGTGCCCACAGCATGATGGAAAACCCCTGCTATCACAGCTTTAAGTCAGGTGATGACGATTTCCTGCCTTAAACCCTCCTGCCACGCACTCTTCAGTCATTTCAGCTGAACATACCCCTTACTTACATATGACCTGAGTGGGAGCAGAGCCCCCATGCCCCAGGAGCAGCAGCAACCTGCGTTGGATGAGGAAAGGAGAAGCAATCCCTCTCTGCAAGCCTGGACACAACTGCAAGGCTCTAAAGCCAATAAGGACCCCTTGAGATGAAAGGTACTCTATAAATCTGAGCTGTTGTTATGATAAAACCGATCTCCACTGCATCTCTTAATAATGCAGATTAACTACGCAATAACACCAGCTATAATTAGTATCATAAAAGTCAGAGATGGGAAAGGCTAGCAGGGCAGCGAGTCCATCCTATGGGCTGCTCTCGCAGCATGGGGAAGGGAGAAAATGTCCTGGGCTTGGACATTTGGCCTGTCCTCTGAGCTTGGAAAAGTGAAGGCAGGCTTGGCAGTGCCAGGCACCAGGAAGGGAATGGTGACAAGGAGGGGATGGCACACAAATCACCATAACTCTGCCCAACCCAGGAGGGACCAAAATCCCGCTCTCATTCTGCAAGTGCCCAGCACTGTCCTCCAGTCCCTCCACTTCCGTGTGGGCACACATCCCCTCTCTCAAACCTTCATCCTTTCCCCATGTTCAGGACCCTGAGAAAAGCAGGTCACCATCAGCTTTTCATAGGGCAGACCCTGAAGACCTCACTGAGCCCCCTGACAGCTGTGGGAGGGGACTGGGTGTCCCCCAGGGGCCATGGGCTGATGACGACAGGGTCCTTGCAGGAGGAGCCCATGTCCCAGACTAGCTCCCCAAGGGATGAGCAGTGTCCCAGACCCTTCATCTCCTATCCCACAAGAAGCTCTCAGCCCCAGGGCTAGGAGATACAACCTTCATATACCACGCACATATGGCTTCCCCAGCAGCATTCCCGGACCGGGATCCCACTGCCTGCTCCCATGCTGCCCTGAGACCAGCACTCCTCCTTACAGGTTGACCGACGCAACCCAAGCCCTGCTGCCTTCCTCCACCTTCTGTTCCCAGAATCCCCATCATCCTCTGTTCCCCCATGGTGCACCCATGTGGCCCCAGCCCTTCTCCCTGCTGGCACAGCAGCGCCGGCAGTGCGAAGGGCAGGAGGGAGGGCTCCCTGCCTGGGCACAGCGCTGCTCTGCCCAATTAGCGCTGCTGGGTGACAGGCTTTGTTTGCGCTGCGTGATTAGCTGTGGAAATGCAAATCTGAACTTCCTCCGATGAAGCAGCTAACAAGATAATGAATATTTTTATCATCTGCAGAGAATACAAACATCTGCGCAGACACAAACGCGCTGCCAGGGCTGGGGGGGAGCAGGGGTGCGGGGTGGGGGAGCAGCTCCCTAGCATCACTCTCTGCGGGGGCGGCAGCCAAGGAAAGCTCTGCTACCACCAGCTGGTCACTGAGCCCAGCAAAACCCCGCAGTGACTCCCCATTGTTTTCGGTGGGTGCTGGTACGGCCTCCCAGTGCTGAGCTCCAGACTGCACCCATGACTGCACAAGTGAATTTAGGGGGGGTATACGCAAAGTACTCACACCCCCGGGGCATCTTGCTGGCTCTGTCCCCTTGCCGCCCATCTCCTGGCCACCACCTCCTTTTCGAAACACCAGCTCACCAGTTTGCACCGTACGAAGCCAGCTTTCTGGGCACAGACCAGGGTGAAAGCTGCTTGGCTTCTCCTCAGCCTTGCTGTAAGGGCGAGAAGTTTGGCTGTGGTTTTTAACACACCCCTGTTTCATGGATGTGCAGTTGGTTTGGGGCTCTGGCTGTGCTGGTGGCTTCCACCCGCACCATCCCCTTAACTCCCTGGGGGTAATGGCCAAACACCAGAGACCAACCCCATGCAAGGTGATCCCACTGCCTGCGCAGGCCAGAATGAAACGGAGCAGCTCATGGGCACATCTGGAGCAGGGACAGGGCTGCTGGAGCAGGAGGTGGCTGCAACAGCCATGCCCACGCTCGCTGAGGATGCAATGCTCCGCTCCTTAAATCCTACCCAGAATGAGCCTGAAAACCTCTAGTACATAAAACACACCTATTATTAACATCTCAATCAGTGTTTTTCTAAACATCTCTTCCGCTCTGGATCTCTGGGTTGCTTTTAGAATATCACTGGCACTAGACTTGCTTTTGTTTTCCTCCAAGAATAAAACCCTGCTGCCAATCCAGTGGCTGCAGACTGCTGGAAATGCCAGCTCAAAGCCACAGGACGTGTTCTCCTTCTCGGAGGGATGCTAACTTTGAAACAGAGCAGGGCTGATGCACGCAGGATGCAATCCTGACCTGACTGATGGGGTGCTGTGCTAATTGCATTAGTCATTTATACAGTGGATTGATAAAAATCTCAATGCTCAACCTAGCCTGTGAGGATGAGCTCAAAACACATGTTATGGGTCCATGTGCAACCCATTGCGGGCTCTGAAAAGGGCTGGATGGACCTAAAAAAAGCAGCCAGGATGTCCCTGATGCTAGGGGAAATAAAAATGGGATGGAGGGTCAGATGGGGGTCCTTTGGGGGCTGCAAAGCCATCTCATATCGCATGGCCACAAGCAGGCACCAGGACATCGCTGCTTTGCAGGTAGCATCCCTGGCTGGGACCAGGCACATACCAGGAGGGGGGCAGAGAGCAGAGCAGAACATCCCACAGCAGCTCCACAGGAGCTGCTAAACTGCCAACAACCCCCTTACTTCCTCCAGGGACCAAGGCCTGAGGCATTAGCCTGGCTTGGAAAGACATCATTGCTTCCAAGCAGAATGTTGGAGGCTCCGGAGTTGTGAACAGGTGTGGTGGTTTTGGA
>VZTU01022141.1:0-19220 GCA_013400835.1 Zapornia atra | reverse complement strand
TCCAAATTGTAAATTGTACCCTCCTCCAAGCTGGGAGTTTGCCATATTCAGTAGTGTTTTTGTTCAAATGTGTTCTCAGGAGGTTCACTGTGAATTAGTTGTCAGGTTATGGAGGTTTAAGGGTACATATTCCTGCCTTGGCATTCGTTTTCATGGATCTTCCTGGGTTTGTCTGTACCCTGCCTGCAGAGAGACTTTGTGGACAAGTGTGAAGATAAAGGCCTTATATTCCAGGAACATCCTGAGGAGTTAAGATGGGGACCACCAGATCCTTGGCTTGAAAGAATATTAGTGCCAGCCCAGATGCTTTGAATGAAACGTCTTGAGTACCAAGAAATTACCAAGCAGCTCCATTTTCTTGCTTCCTTGATGCCGTAGAGACTTCTGCCCAAATACAGTGTCCATAAATAGAAGATAAAACTGGTTGGTTGGTTATGTAACAATATTGAAAGGCCTTTACATTTGTAATGAAAAGCTGTCCAATCACTAAGTATTAGGACTGGAGCTGTTTGGTGCTGGTCACCCTCTGTCCTCTTGATATACATCAGAGGTTCTCGGTTTTCTTTTGCTATCATTTCCACAGAGTCTTAATCTTTGTTCCATCCAGAGCCCAAGCTGGAGCCATTGTAGGCTTTGTAGATGTCTACAACCGCAACATTTATCATGCTTCCACGGCACAGACCTGGCAACTGGCCTAATTCTTCTCTCCCACTGTTATTGTTCAGCTAATTTGCGTCCAGTCCTGTTTAATATCTTCATTGATGACCTTGATGAGGGAATAACATCCACCCTCAGCAAGTACGCTGATGATACAAAGCTGGGAGGAGTGGCTGACACGCAGGAACACTGCGCTGCCATCCAGAGAGACCTGAACAGGCTGGAGAGCTGGGCAGGGAGAAACCTAATGAAATTCAACAAGTGCAAGTGTAAAGTCTTGCACCTGGGCAGGAATAACCAACTGTATCAGTACAGGCTGGGAGATGACCTGTTGGAAAAGAGCTCTGTGGAGAAGGACCTGGGGGTCCTGGTTGATGACAGGTTGGCTATGAGCCAGCAGTGTGCCATGGTGGCCAAGAGAGCCAATGGGATCCTGGGATGCATCAGGAAGAGTGTGTCCAGCAGGTCGAAGGAAGTGATCCTCCCCCTCTACTCTGCCTTGGTCAGGCCCCACCTGGAGTAGTGTGTCCNCCAGAGAAGGGCGACAAAGTTGATTAGGGGTCTGGAACATCTCCCCTATGAGGAAAGGCTGAGTGAACTGGGTCTGCTCAGCCTGGAAAAAAGAAGACTTAGGGGGGACCTAATTAGTGTTTATAAATATCTTCGACATGGGATGCAGGGGGAATTGGCCAGCCCCTTTTCAGTGGTCTGTGGGGACAGGACAAGGGGCAATGGCTGTAAACTGGAGCACAGGAAGTTCTGCACCAACATGCGGAAGAACTTTTTCCCAGTGAGGGTGACAGAGCCCTGGGACAGGCTGCCCAGGGAGGTGGTGGAGTCTCCATCTCTGGAGATATTCAAGTCTCGTCTGGATGCCTATCTATGCAATATGAGATAGGGAGCTGCTTTGGCAGGGGGGTTGGACCCGATGATCTCTTGAGGTCCCTTCCAACCCCTACGATTCTGTGATTCTGTGATTCTGTAATTGAGGCAAAATCTATGGTTTGCCCATCTGATAGATTCTTCAGGAAAATTGAAGAATGGAGTTATTATTTCAAGTGAAATTTGTTATGAATTGCTGAAAAAAAAGAAGATAAGAGAAAATAAATCCAATGAAAAGCACCCCAGTGACTCCTGCACAGAAGCAGAATGAGGGTGGCCACTTTACTACAACAGATGCTTCATTCGATGGCTGTAGGATGGAGAGGGCTGCCCCAGGGAAGCATGGCCAAGAAAGACCTGGATATCAGCTCTGCCCTAGATGCTGCCCTAAAGTAAGCATAATGACATCATTCCAGCTTGGGGGATGGAAAAGTAGTTGCAGAAGAAATCCATTTCATTTTCAAAGGTTGGGAGCTGGATTCTTCATGGAAATTTCACATGCTGCTTTTTCTTCTGGGTTAGCAGGTAATGCAATCCTTTTGAGATTGATGATTGTCTTGCATCTGATGTAGGTGCAGGTTTGATGTTCTAGTAACACCAGATGACACTTTACCCTTTACAATATTGTTGAATCAATAAATGCAGACCTTGTTTATTAAGTACAGCTGACATCGCCTTGCCAAGGACTCATGTAAAACAGATCTGGGTAATACTGTGATTCAGTAATGACAACTTATATTAAAAGAGAAGCATAAGGGTGAAGCTTTACCACAGGATATTGGTTTTCTACAGATTCTGGTAGGGTAAGATGAGTGTCTCATCTTGCCAGAATAGATAAACAGAGTAACACACCATGTGGAGATCTTTTGAAGGACGTGAAAAACCAAGGGCTTTTTTTAGCTTTCAGAAATCCTGTAGCAATTTTGGGAATAGATGCCCCAGTACCCATCTGCCATTCCCTTTCTCTCACTCTGTTGCTCAGTGAACTGTTTCCATCTATCTGCCAGATGTAGCCCATTCAAGCTGTAGTTAGAGAAGGGTTTGTTGAGGTGTGAGATGTCCTGCTCTGTAATATCTGAGATGGGGTGTTTCTCAGCCCACCTCCAAGATGGTTGTAACTTGGCCCAGCTCCATCCTGGTTATTCCATTTTCCTGTCCTCCCTACCCAGACTTGGCCTCTCTGTTAAGCTGCCGTTCACCTGCCTGACTGACAGCCAAGACTGGTGCTTCATCCTGGTCCCAGAGACCTTCTGGTAGAGAACAGGGTGGACAGAGCAAACAGCTGGACCTCAGCCAGACCCCCAAAGACCTGGCTGTTCTGTGAGCATGCTGTGGTGGTCCTCTGTAGTAAGGTGCACGCTGGCAGGGCTGTGGCATGTCAGCACTCAGCCACAGCCTTCTGAGTCAGCCCTCTGAAAACTGCTCAGTGCATGGGAACCTTGAAGTGAGTTCTTTGCTAAAGATACACTTTTCTCCCCAAATGACATTCAAAAGCAAACATGGGTCATATAGAGACCATCTTGGTCAGGCTTTCAAATAGCTGATTCCCAGGTCCAGGAAAGGTCCTGCCGTGTCAGTCTAGCTCCTCATGCCTCTCTGTCATACTGCTCAAAGTGGTATACCATTTTGGTATATGGTATACCTGAGAGTTTGTAAACAACACATGGATTTTTTTTCTCCCTCAAGAGCAAAATTACACTTCTACTTTCTGTGTCCTGCCCTGCAGTTTCTCCCATGAGGGTTTTCTCTACCTTGTTCTGTCTTTCTCCCCACCTCACTGCCTGCCTCAGTAGTAGCATGCAAGGATTACTAAGAAGACAGTTTGTTGGAAAGGCATTTTAACTAGAGGAGCAGATACAGAAACAAACAAGCCCTAGAGTTATTCTCCTGGCTTCTAGTTTCCTTAATGCCTTCAACTTTGAGCCAGTGCAAAGTATTATGAGGTGGCTCTCCCCCGTCATGCAACACATCTTTCCAAAAAAGAAATCCCTCCTCAAACTCTTTGAGGAATTCTCACCTCCTCCCCAGCCCCATGGGTTATTGCAGGAGTTGATTTACTGTGCAGTGGAAAATTTTTCAGACATCCAGGTGATTCAGAGGGAGCTGAAGCCAGAGATAGAGCTCTGATAGAGCCTGGTGTTTGCCAAGTCTCTGCACTGTCTGTCCATATACACTGCAGTTCTGTTTGAGTCCTGCATCAGCTCTGAGGCCACGGTCCTGACAGGCACAGAAGATTTGCCTTTTTGAATAGAACGCTAGTCTCCACCCTGGGGATGGCGCTCCATTAATCCTTATGTGGAGCTCTTGAGCAGAAATGGGTGTTAGGGGCAGGGTGAGGGGGTGGGGGGGGTGAAGAGAGAGGAGGGATAGCACTTGGCTAATTTACGTGTCAATGCAAATCAAACAGTTGCTGCCCAGGGCCTTGCGCAGTGTAATGCTGATACTTGCCTCAGTTCAGAGTGGTATGGACAGTTACTGGCCTTTCTCTTACTGTTCCTCCTTTAGCAGCGTGTTGAAACCCAGGATTTTTTTAGTCTCTTCCCTTAACAGTCTTGCAGTGGGATTCAGCCATATCAGCCCTTCCAGGAAATTCCCTCCTCCACTTGGCTTTGGGAGGGCAAAAAGGCCTTCTGTAGCCAGTAGCCTGAAAAGCAACAACTCATCTGGTTAATCACTTTCAGGTTTTAATAACTTTTACTTTTGGCTATTGTTTTTAGTTACTGACTAATGCAAGTTTGTTATTCAGCTTGACCTGTTGAGTGTTATTTTTGGGTCTTCTGTGTGACCAGAACTGCTGACACCGACTCCACAGGAGCATTATAAGAACCAAGAATCTCTTGGCACTGTGCTGTCCCAGGGCTGTAGGGGACAGGCTGGGGACTTGTTCGTTGGGAGCAGAGACTGCTATACAGTGCAGAGATAACATGGTGCAGAGATGACCAAGTGAGTCATGCTACATGACAGAAGATTTGATTCTCATTGATAAAATCACAGACTATGCTCATATCCTGGATCAAAATTTCCTTATCGTAATGAGAGCTATAAATATATGGAGAGCTATTATCTTTTCCTTCATTCATGGAGAATTTTTTCCAAATGTTAAAAGAAATTGTCACTTATAAAATGACACAGCACCTGATGGCTAGTTTAAAAGCAAGTTAGCTGGTTCTTCTGGAGGACTGGTTTTCTTGGTCTTAGCATGAATCTTGCTGGGGGCTTGGATGCTACAAGCAGACTAGGATTTCCTTAGCAAGCAAATAGGACACAGGCTGGAGACATGGGTTGGTTACTTTTTATAACCAAGAAATGACCCAGCAAAGGGCTTTTCCATCACCAGAATATCACAAGAACCATACAAACCTTGGTGATGAAAGAAAGTCCACTCATAAAATCCACATTAGCCATCCTTGCAGACAAGTAAGACCTAAAAAAAAAAAAGGCCTTGGGGAAAGAGGTCCAGGGTGGTGTTTGAAGACTTACTTAGAAAAAGAAACTTTTGGCCTCTGAGTCCTTCAACCCATCTCAGTGTGATTAGAGCATCTGAAATACCAAAGCTAGGGGAAGAAAGAGAAAGAAGAGGAAAATCAGCAACAAGGTAGCAGGTCAGTTTGAAGGTGGGTTTTTGTGTGAATTTGTGTTTTGTTCAAGGGGAAGCACTCAGAAAAGATGTAGAAATACTTTTCTTGCATGGGAAAGACAAGAAATCAGATAACCTCTGGGCTGACTGGGAATGAATTTATTCCTAATTTAGACAATCAGTTTCTTTAGGTTACTTCAAAAATCCTAGGCTGTGAGTTTGTCAGCTGCCACAGAATGAGCTGGGGCAGAAACAAAGTCTTGTAGAGCTGAGCTCCAACCCAGCTGGCCTCACAGCCTCGACTCCACCGTTCCCTGTCCTGTGCGATGTGTGAATTGTCATCCAAAACTCTGCTCAGGATCTTGTTATTGTGAAAGGCCTCAGAATGTGGCCAGTATCCCAGTGCTTGGGAAGCACTGTGCCTATCAAAAAAGTATGTAAGAAAACACCCGTGACACTCTAGAATAAGTGTTGCATTATTAAGTACATTTATATACACTTGTCTTCAAACCACTGAAGCCTAAATCTCTGGAAATGAGTGACTGGCTTAAAAAGACCTGCAATGTGAACATCATGCAATTGATTTTCATCAAAGACAATTATCTGGATAACATTCTTTGGGGGATATGTTTTTTCATGGTGCTTGGTATCCAGATGGGACTGGATGTCATTAACCATCAGGGAGTATGGAAAGGAAAGAGCAGAATATGTATTATTCCCAGCATGGTGTCTTTTAACCCCTTGATGAAGGAAGCCAGAATTTCCTGAGGCTTAGGAGGCAATTCTGGTGCCAAAGCTAAAGGAGACATGGAGTTCTTTGGGTTTTCTTTATGAGTAGGTTTTATGAGTTGATCTATGGCATTTCACACAGATGAATTTCACCACATTCTCACATCTATAACGTTTTTTTTTCCTCCCCAATAAAGGTAAAGCAGAGATGTGCAATATACAAAAGGGTATATGTATGTCC
Organism: Zapornia atra; assembly: GCA_013400835.1. Taxonomy (NCBI): domain Eukaryota; kingdom Metazoa; phylum Chordata; class Aves; order Gruiformes; family Rallidae; genus Zapornia; species Zapornia atra. The sequence goes on along the minus strand of VZTU01022141.1, from coordinate 13,134 downwards.
AACCGGGGCAGAAGACAGCTTCCTTCTTCCTTGAAAATATTTAGTGTATTTCAACTATGGTCTACGGTTTGGTTTTGTTTCCATTTCCTTTCTCTGTGCAATTCAAAATGCTGATATATAAAAGATTTTCCACTTTATAATTTAGTTGCATTAGAGCTTTCTGCATTTTTATGCTAAGGTTTGAGACTACCCAGGGAACTAGACCTGCCTGTGCCTACTCCCTGCTACCACCTCCATCCACATTCACTTTAAATGGAGCACAGTTTCACAGAGAGCTTCACCTTGGCTCCTGAGACGTACTGGATTGCAATGAAATGAACTTGACTTTTTGGCTCTGCAATGAAACCCAAAAGCCCAGGCATTTTCTCTTGGTTTCAGCTTTCACAGGGACAGTTCCATGCAGCTCAAGTCCTTTGAGAAGTGCCAGGCTCCTAATGAAAAAGAGCTGAAATTGCTAGCTGAGGTATCATGAGCAGGTGAGAACGAAAGGGTGAAATTCTGCATTACCCAGAACTTGTGCTGACAGATGAATTAAAATGTAAATCTGGGCTAAGATTTCCAACATCAGGGCATAAAGTTAAGCTCCTGGGTTTCTCCTCAGTCTCTTAAATAAATCGTAATTTTAGAAAGTCCTCACTGCCTCAGCGTTCTCCTGTAGAAATTTAAACAGGGTTTTGGGAGCATCCAATTATAAAAGCCTTGGCCCAGTTTTCTAAATATATGCCACTGTAAATCATAGCATGTTCATAATTTAAAAGGGGAAGGAAACTGCAGCTTTCAAATGGAGTGAGATGCTGTACTTGTGTTCAAAGTCTTGCAGAGGGCGAAGAAAATATTTAAATCTACACCAAACCAAAAGCAAACCTCAAACTGAACTCATCAACCGAAACCAGAGGGTGCTAACCGATGTGTTCATGAGGGAAAAGGAAAGAAAAAGGTCACATTTGCTGGGGTAAATCCCTATGTTGAGAACTTCAAGAGCTCCTTTCCTCAGTGAGGCAAAAGGCAGGAAAAAAGAGTCCTACTTGGATTTTAGTACCCTGCAATGCAGTGTGCTGCTGCTTCTGGCCTTCCCCTTTTTATGAGTATAAAGTATATAAATGTCTTGAGTTTTATTTAGTGAACAAATGAAACTGAGTTGAGTAGTCCTGCTGAAAAGTATTGTTCATTTTGTTGTTTGCTTGGTCCAGAATTGCCCGTGAAAATGTGGTCTTGGCTGGTTGTTGCCAAGTCAGATACCTCTGGAAATTTCTGCCTGGCCACCTCGCAAGCCGATGTAAGGCACCCAGCAAACAATGTGGGCGTGTATTTTGAATGAAGCCAGAATATTTCATGGCCATATCTTTTCTGAAATGTGCTGAGCTGATTTGCTGAATCAAGACCCAAAAGCAGCTTGGGATGCCTTTCAGTTGGCTAGTGAGAAGTTGACTGAAATAAATAAAGGGTTTCTTTTTGTACTTTGCATGGATGGCAATGAACCCTGCCAAGCGGCTGCTCTGCAGTGGGGTTTGAGTAACATTTTCTCATCCCTTATTCCACTGGGGTGATTGATTTGCCAAGGTTTATTTTGGCAGCAGCTTGCCCATCGTGGAACGTAGAAGAGCATGGGAGAGCCTCCAGTGGCTGGGGGTAGGGATGATGTTTATTATGAGATACTTTGTGAAGTATTCGCAGTATTCTGATTATCAGAAACTAAGATTCTTGAAAAAAAATAGAGGGGAAAAAAAAGAAAAAAGAAAAAAAAAGAGGGAGGAAATAATGTCAGAAAAATGCATAAATAATTACTTTGATATCATCTGCTATGAGGTCTTGTGGCAGCAGAAACATGACATGACAAGGGGAGAGACCATTGTTTTAGGACAATTAGGCCCATCCCAGCCTTGTCTTTAGTTTCCCATGGATGATTATAACAGGGGTGAGATTCCCCTCACTGGTGCAAGGAACACTGTGTTGTATAAATGAGGCAGCAAAATAATCTGGCCTTTTTTTTTTAAAGTCAAGAAAGCTTTTAAGCCAGGCAGTAATCCTACAGCCCAGCAACAAGGTCTGGAAAAAATTTTCATGTTGAGTACTGAAAAGTCACCAAATGCTGCTTCTTGGGAGGCTGGAAAGAGCTGTGAGTAACTTGTGCCATGTAATACCCCGAGCTGGGAACTCAACTCTTAGTTTTAATCTGAAACAGGCCTGTGTTTGGTTGTGTGTGCCAGCTGCTGCTGGCTACATTAGGCACCAATGCAAGCCCTCCTGTGCAGGGATGGGAGGGAAAATCGTGACTTTCTGCCTGGGGCCTCTTTCTGGTGCAGGTTCAGGTGGGCAGATGCTCAGAGAGGTGGTAACCAGTAAATAGAGGGTTTGACACAAACTCTTTGGTAGTGTGCAAAGTCAGCCTGGCCACATCCCAGCTGGGAAAGGTGAAGACTGAACAGGTAGTGGTAAAAAAAATCTTTGCAAGCTGAAGAGGAGCTGCTGCTGCCCGAGCCAGGAGGCTGTGCTCAGCTGCTCCAAGCTGGAAGCTGCTTCACTTATCCACATGTGGTGGTACCTTTACAATGGTTGACTTTACAAGATGCAAAAGCTGACTGCTCATGGGTCATCAGCTCATACTGGCTAATAAAATCCACACTCTACCGAGAGGCGCTGCTGGTCAACGTGCCTCCTTGCTTATGGCTGCATAAAATGATACCATACTGCTTGGCACAGCTGTACATAGCAGAATTACATTTAAATTTGCCCATAAAAGAACCATTACTTTACAGCAATATTAAAAGAAACCATTTATGAGTGTTAAATCTTTATTTAAATATAATCCTTACCATGTGTTGGGTGGAAGAGGGAAGCAGCTTATAGCATAAAAGAAGGTATACTCGGTATATGGGATTTTAAAAGCACCTCAGTTTTCTAGATTTTTCTTGGGGGGAGGGAGGTCTATTTTAGGGGTGGGCTGCCTGTCCATCCAATCTCTGGATGGCCAAACTGTCTTGTTAATTATTTGTTTGGTCCTGCAGAGGCATAATGTTAGTGATAGTTATTTGTCCGAGCTCTGGCATATGAAGAAACTGAAATGGAAGGACTGCTTACTGCAGGGGGGTTGGGCAAGATCTGCAGGGTTGGTCCTTTAAAGGTCCCTTCCAACCTAACACATGCTGTGATTTTATGATTATGCTTGTCCTGCCAAATATCACCTAATGCAGGGTAGATACTATGGTCAAACAGTGTGGAAGCAGCTGTGTTCTCTCTTTCTTCCCCCTTTGTATCTCCCCATGCTGTGGCTTCCTGGCGTGCCTATTCATACCATGTGCACCATACCTGCCATGTGATTTGGTTTTTCTCTAGCACCCACATTATATAGTCTTCTGTGGTGACAGCTAGTGCTCTTCTGCTAATATACCATGAAAAGTTGTTTGAAAAGCCACCTTAAGGTCTTGCAAACCATTTTCTTAGGCTTCTAGACAAGGCAAGAACTTACAGCCACTCCTTCTTGAAAGTATGAGCATCATCTCAGACTGAAGTCCCAGCATTAGTGGGGGCAATGGGAGTCATGGGGAGAGCACACCTGGAGCACCTGATGTATAGTTGGTATGTGGGCAGCCTAGAGCAGCACAATCTGCCCTTGCTGTATCCCATACTGTTCTTTCAGAAAGACACAAGTGTTTGCTATTGCTGGTTTCTTCTTGGCTTCTCTGCTTACAACCTCACTGACAATTATAGCTGGCCAGTGGTTCCTCATAAAACTGGTTTTCACCAGGAAACTTGGTTTTGACCTCTGTAGAAGTTCCTCTGAAAGCTTGCTTGTTCTGGGAAAGTTTCAACATTTTTTTTTTCAAGGAAGAGAAGGAAAAAAATTGAGCAAGACAAAATGTTTATGTGAGAAACAGTGATTTAGGGGTTTTTTTTTGAAAGGGATCAGCTGTTGGATTTTTTTCTTTTTTTGGTGAAAGGAGACAACTGATCTGTGCTCCTTTTTCTTGCTGTTTGTCAACATTTTCCAAAAAAAAAAAAAAAAAAAAGAAAAAAAGGAAAAAAAAAAAAAAAAAGAAAAAAAGAAAAAAGAAAAAAAAGAAAAAAAGAAGAAAAAAAAAAGAAAAAGATCAGCTCTTCTTATGGATGTAAATGCTATTGGAGGTTTCCAGTGAGGCTTCTACCAAAAGTCAGAAGAGGGAAGAGTGAGAAAGATCCTTGCAGCCTTTTCCTTTTAAAAGCATTGTTTTGGGAGCATGCAGAGCTTTCTGCAGAACCTGTAGTGCAAAGTACAACAGTTGCCATATTTATTTTTTCAGGTCTCCACAACAACTGGGAAAATCTATTTCTATTGACCCAGATAAATCATATCCCACTAATCTAATTCATACTGAACTGTTTAGAAAACAGGTGCACCTAGCTCATCCTATTATCTATGTAAATATTCAACTAAAAATCTGTGTACAATAACAATGTCATTTTTACTTAGCAAGGCAAATCTTGACAACACACTAACCATGCTGTTTTTTCTCTTTTCCTCAGCAGCCCATGTCTGAAGACATTTTCATTCCTTACCACAGAATAACAAAACATGATGTGCAATATGAATAACAACTTATCCCAAATAAAACACATGGTTGAATGTAAAGAAGAAATAAATATCATTTTTGACCTGATGTTTATACTGTAGTGATGCATTTGTGCTGTACCCTTTCTCCATGCTTTTCTTTTAAGCATCTTTCTTTGTGTTCATATATCACAAATGTTGCACAAAATGAAGGGAGCACAGCTGAAAGGGTAAATAACACTTGCTTCTCTGTATATATATAATTAGAATTGGAGCAGGACATAAACATGGATTAAACAAGCAGAAAAGAAGAGAAAACAGTAAAACTATGCAAGCTAGTGCAAAGAATTTCTTAATGTGGTGTTGATAACAGCATTGCTGTCTTTTTCAGGGCTAAATCCTTATGCTGGAACAACCAGCTCTTACGAAGTCAGCGTAAATCAGTGGCAATCATTGAATCAGGTCCTAAATCCAGGGCAGCTCTGCTGAAATCAGTGCTGGTACTTCCAATTAACACCATGGTAACTGACATCAGAATCCATTCCGAAGTTTTAGGCCATATTATTCCAGGAGGAGCAAATCTTCAGTATGTGGCTTTTTTTTTTTTCTTCCTTTTTTCTTTTTCTGGGTCCAATTTTGTGGGTTCCCTCCAATATTCCAGCCACTCTTCCTTTCACCTCTGGTTACATGGTGATTATTCCCATCCACGGGACACAACGGATGTGCTGAAAAGTGGCAGAGTGGAGCAGCGGTTGAAAGTTCTCTTGCAAATACACCCAGTGCCTTCAGAAAGATTAATCTGAGTGAAGTACCTGAAAAGCTGGAAAAGCCTCCATATACTTCTGAATGCACATATTCATTTGGAGCTGATTGCTGTTCCTCTGGTGCCCTGTAAATCCTCGAGGAATGCAGTTGAGGTCTGGGATCTTCCGCAAAGGGATTTAGGGAGGTTGTGAACAGAAAAAAGGGGGATTTGTCTGACTTTTATAAATCTGACAGTTTTAATATATTTTTATAGACAATTTTTTTAGTCATACATGTATTAATAAAACTGTGCAGCTTGAGAGAATCCTCCCTGAACCAACCAGTCTTATTAGCCATGGTTGTATTCAGTATTCATAAATTTTCAGCCAAAAATTTGTATCAATCATTTTCAGACTAAAGATTTATTAATGAGCTCCTTACTGTTTATTGTTTGTTATTGGTCAGCTAGCCTGTCTTTGCCTCCTTGCTGGGTCACTGGAACCTCCCTGGAGTGAAGAGGAGACAGGAGAAGGGTAAGTACAAAGTATGAATCATGAATTTCTGTGCTCATGCAGACCCAGTGGCCAAAATCTCCACACAAAAGAGTCATGTTGAGATAATGCAGCTCATGTATGAGATGCACAAGTGGATTTTTTTTCTGTCCTAAACAGAATTATGTTGTTGTCTCTTCCATAAAATGGGTTAATTTAAACCTTATCAATCAAGGCGCAACAGTGAATGTTGAGTCAAAGATGGGGGAACTCCAAATGCTCAGCTTTAAGACCCTCATATGTCTGACTGAGCTGTCCATGGAGTCAAAAGCATTAGCTGAAAAATAGATTGCAGATACTTTTTAGGAAAAAAGATTGAGTGCTCTGATGTTGTTGAGACAAATTATGTCTACCTTTTTTTGGTATCAAACCAGTTGTTGATGCATGTCTAAAGGCATTTGCTCTGTGGGCTGTAGATTGCATGAATTTAATACAGATGTATGAATGGTGGTATAGATAAATCTTTCACTAGAATTGTATTCTTATTCTGTGTGCTTCTCACTGTTTCTGAAGGGTGACTTTTTCAGTTGTGACAGTGAAACAAACTAAAAAGTGCTGGGTAACCAATCTCAGACACAAGAAGTCTGGTATTTTTTTGACAAATTAGAATTAATTTTGGGATGGACGATGTCGATTTGCAAATGGGTTCCTGTTTTGGCAAAGCTGCCCCACAGAGAGACACTTCAGGTTCAGAGTACAATTTCTCAACAAAACGGGAGAGAAAGAGAAGACTCAGCACCTGGTCTTCCCGAGGGCTTTTCTGGCACCTTGGAGAGGTGGCACATCCGTATCTCAAGCATTTGGGAAAGTGTGTTTCCCGATGCCTCCTATGCAGGCAGTTCCACTTCATACAAATGACTGAGGATGTCCTCAAGCAGGAAATGGAATGTTATGATTCTGGGAGAGTACCTGAATCAGTAGGCCACTGCAGCATTACTCACGAGCACGGGAAGAGGGAGAAGAGAGGAAGTTGTCTTCTGCCTGAAGTGGAGTGGGAACATTTTTGACACCTTTCACTATCTCAGAGAATGAGAGGAACATTTTTTACACATCACCAGTAATGGAGAGTGACCACATAAAGCAGGCTGTGACCTATAATCTGACATACATGCTGCAAATATTATCAATAACAAATTGTTAGAAATCACAACATTTATGGGAGAAACAGTTCTTCTACTTCTTCCATTGTAAGGTTCTTCATGGAGACAAACAACTTCTGCTCTGTTTTGGACTGAATGGTGGCTTTTCTGTACTGCATTTCAGAGTATTTTTGTATTTCAGGCTACCTCTGATTCTTCTTTAGGACAATATAGGTTCTCTGCTGCATTTCTGCATAGGCTAACTGTAAAGACAGATCCAACTTCTGTGGACTACTTGACTCTTGCTGGAGAGAAGATTGTTGCTTTTCTTTTCCAGACTCAGATACAGCTTATAGTTTAGTTTTTTTTAAATAGGACCAAGTGAGATAGAACATGTTGGTAGAGTTTTGTTATTTGGTGCTCTGTAGAGCTTGGGCTTCTGTTGAAAGACTTTTTTTTTTTTTTCTGAATTGAATATTTTAAAATTGAGTTTGACTAATGACCTTTCAGAAAAGTCAGATCATTTGTCATCTTGGATGAGAGAATGTAGCTGGCTGTAGTCAATTTTATTTAGAGATTTTTTTTTTTTTTGGGTGTGTGTTCCCATGCTGCCTACAAAAACCAGGTCATTTGAATCTCATTCCCTTGAGGAGAAAAAAAAACCCAACATGCTTTTGATCACTTGCTAATATGACTATCTTTCCAAGATGCAGAGGCTGATCTGGTCGGTACAGATCTTTGCATGTGTACTTTTGTGTGTCCTCTGACAGAATGGAAAATGCTTTCTGTACTGACTGCTTCCCAGGATGAGCCCAAGAAATAGTGAAGATTTATTGCACAAAATCATTTGTGGAAATGCTTCCTTTCTACAGAGATACTCAAAACATTTTTCTTCCTATTCTTATTGCTGCAGATGACTTGCATAATCATTGTTATCACATCTGATATACCCCACCGTACATCACTTCGTATGTGGTTTGTGCTATTGAAGGAGATGAAATGGTGGAAGCTAAAATTCTGTGGAGTATTAAAGCTGTTGCACATGTATTATTTGACCTTGGATTACTGTGATTTTTTTAGAAAAGGGCCAGCAAGGTTTGGTATGTAGTGGATAAAGCACTAGCTTTTCTCTTCGAGTATTTTTATTAGAAATTTGGATCATGGTTCAAATCACAACTAGAGACCTAAATGAAATGAGTCTGTGTTTTCATCTGAGTCCCCCAATGGACAATAATCCAGATCATAAAATATACCACTTAAACTTTGGCAGTCTTCTGTTCTCAGGAAGCTTTATTGCTTCGTATTACCTTAACTCAAAGATAGTCCTTCCAGGACTCAGTTCAAGCTGAGGTTATTCGAAGAACAAAGTTTGTATTTCTAACTAAAGCTGGTCTGTGGATAACTGTGAGCTCTAATGGGGTTGCAAAGCAAACTCACATACTTTTCTGCTGTATCTTAATGAAATTTAGCTGTTCAGCAGGAATGCATGTCAGATCACTGCCTCTCCATCTCCGACAGGGAGCCAGAAGGAGGTGGGGAGACCTCAGAAAAATTGTGCTTTAAATCCCTAGAGCCAGAAGCCTTCTGACATCATCACTGATGGCTCAGATATTTTAAAGGAATTCAGCTCGATTTGGGATTGCTGCATGCAAAAGGTCACAATTGACAACCTAAATTTTGTGATCCTTACACCTCTCCTTCTTACCTGCCTGTCAGTAGATAAAGGTGGCAGCTGTCCCTGATGGGTCACGTATGTGGTTTTCCTGCTGCCTCCTGGCAGGGCAGCATCTCCCAGGCCACAGGACCCACCCTGAGGCCAGATGCATGGCAGTAATGGGAACATAAGTGGCTAGAGCTCTTCTGGATTTACGTGATGTAACTGGAGTCTCACTTTAGCCCTCAGCATCGCGTGCTGGCTGCATTTGATGTCATGAACTCGAGCTATTTTTCATGCTTTGATAATAAAAGCGGTGCCTGGCTTCAAAGGAAATCTGGCTTGGAACATCCTGCAGCATCTCAGAGACAAATGTGTTATCAATATAGACACCTTTTCCTAATGATTGATCTAAGGCATAGTGGTCCTTCCAAAACAAAAGCCATGGATGCACTGTGAATTAAAATCTGACATCTTTCCATGCACACCAGAAATAAGGGAGAAGGGTTCATGGGAATGTCATGGATTATGAATGGATCCCATCCAGGTGAAATTCCTTCTGGTTATTTTAAATGTAACAAGAACTGACGTTAGTAGCATTTTTTTTACCCTGAAGGTGAAACACTTTTCAGACTGTAGCTTAAAACCAGCTCTCAGTTACACAAGTGTAAATCTGTGCCAAATAACTCCAGTGAGGCCAGTGGAGTTATTGGGGATTTACACGGGTGTAATTCTGAGCAGAGTTTGACCCTTTGTGGATATAGATATGCACTCAATTTATTACACTATTACACTGCAAGCAGGTGTGCAGGGACATCCACTGGGGAAGAAAAAATATAAGTCCCAACTACAGGTCACTTCATATCCCTTTCCTCAGGCTTGCTGTATTTCCAAATCAAAACTCACAGGCAGAACAAATCAAGTTGAACTACTGGGTAATAACCACTCAAGGCCATTTCAGCTTCAGCCCTATGCAAAGGAAACGGAGGTGTCTTTTGCCTTGGTATCTTCTTTTACACTTTCTCCCCTTCCCCAGCTGCAGTCTTTCCTTGGTCAGGGCTGTGATGGCAGGAACTGGGTAGCTCCTCTTATGCTGAACTGTCATGGCTTCTTGCTTTATATATGTGTAAGTGAATGGCTCTAACTGCAGATGCACACATGGGGGATCTGTGTGTGTGTGTGTGTGTGTGGCTCCTGATGGTACCTTTGGTAATCTAAAATCATTTGTATCCATGTAACTATCTGGATGGGTCCCGACTGACAGAGATACGTACAGAGCCAGAGCTGTAGAGCAGGTTTATCGCTTATCATTTGGTATTGATTCGAGGTTGTGTGCTGCCGCAGAGGGCACATAACAGTATTTCTAGGAGCAAGTGCTTTAGGTGGAATGATGGGGTGAAATGTAGGAAGGCCTAAGTTGAAATTTAGCCAGCATGCCTGAGTTAAAATCCCTGGGGCTAGAACCTATGTAGAAAAGGGCCATCAAATCTTTAATGTCTAAGTGATCTGGATTCTGGTTTTATGCTTCCATTGAAAGGATGGCATCTCCAGCACCTCGAAGTCCCTTTTTAAAATCCTGGGCTTAAATGAAAGCAAGATATTTTATGTCCTGACTCACCATCTTTCACATTTGTAGTCATTCCCCTTCTTCGTGTAATGTTTGTCCGCTTGCAGCTCATCTTCTCTGTCTCTTACCTCTGCCCACTATGTCTTTCCTCACAGTCTCACAGTTTCTAGGTCATTGCTTTTATGCCTTGAACAGCCAGTTGGCTTCACTCAGCTACCAAAATGATGCAAAAAATACTTGCAAATTTCCCTTTCCGTGCCTTGTTTAACCCTGAAATCTCAGCTCATGTGGCTGAGAGCGCTGGTGATCTTTGCTTGAGGTAAATCCTTTCCTTGCCTCTGTACCAGTCTGCAGCCATCACTCAGATTCTTCTTGAGATCAGCACTCTTTGGGGCAGGGGTCTAGCTTTTCATTGTGTTTGAACCATTACAGCTCACAAAGTAAGACATAATAATCGAAGATCAAAATGTGAATGATGATAACTGCCCAGATCAGTGCTGGGTAGATGGATGCACAGAATGGTGATTAGTTTTGAAATGTAGACCCTTGATAGATGGAAATGACATTTTATGCTTTCTGGCTTTGAGAGAAGAGCATCGCTTAATGCACCAGCTTTTGCTTACCTGGGGCAACTGGTGATCCTTTGCTCATGAGATGCTGGGCAAAGCTGGGTGGGTGCTACATGCCCACACTCCTGACTGAATGCAAGAAGCCCAAAATTCATTCCATAGGAATGTCAAGAAACATGAATTTTCCTGCTAAACAAATTATTTTTTTTTTCCCCCAATATCTTCTCACCAAGGTTTTAGACCAAGGATCACCTAGCTATTTAAAGTCAGTAAAGGAACTGAAGATTGTTCACATCTGTACAGCTTAGCTGCATTTTGCTCCTGTGGCTGAAATATCCAGTGCATGTACTCCCCGTGTGCATAGACTGGACTCCACCAACTCTTTTGTCAGCTCATCAAGCTAAAAAAAAAGTTCTCTGCTGCCCAGGGCAGCAACTGTCTAATTTGCCAACAAATCAGGTCAGTCTTGTACCAGGGTGTTTAAAAATTATCAATCCACTGAACTGAAATTCTCCTTTAGTAAATGACATACGATTTGTTAGTGCCATGAATTATCCAGACCTATTGTCTTTAAATCCGTGTAAGAGGAGGGAGATTCTGTACAAGCCTTCTCAAAGTCTGGGTTTGAACTGATCTTCTACCTTTCTACAAGCGCAGAGATAGAGATCTTTCTAAAACAGATACATATTATTTAAAGTAGGAAATAATTCTTCTTCTTTTTTTTTTAAATGGTCAGTTTCCAAAAATATTAAGAGCAGCTCAGGATTTTCACCCATCTCCCCTACAACTTGTTAGAGATTCACTGTTTACCAGTTAACTTTTTATGTTTCTTTTTCTCTCTTTTCTCCTTTTTTGTCTCTTGCATTTCCTCTCTTCTGCTGTTTTTTGAGAGAAGACTGGGGAGAAAAAAGTAATGAAGGAAACTAAAAAGGAATAGACAAATGAAATGAGAAGGATGGAATGGAGGGCAGGGCAGGGCAGGGCAGGGAAGGGCAGGGCAGGGCAGGGGGGAGAAGGGAAGGGAAGGGAAGGGGGGGGGAGGGGAGATGTGCAAAGAAGGGAAAACAGCTCAGGGAAGAAAAATCTATGAGGTGTGTTCAAACACTTAGTCTTGTTCACAGTTCCAGCTCATCAAACCTACACCTGTATGGGCTGCTCGTCCACACATGCCTGGTTCGGAGCCAGCCATTCGCTCAGGTTTTAATGAGGGGAAGGAGGGACTTGTTGGCTATGCTGCACTGAAAGGATCCTGGGATGGCATGGCATGGCAAAGGAAGGGAAGGGGGGGAAGGGAAGGGAAGGGAAGATGGACGAAGGAAGGAAGATAAAGAACCTTTTGAGACACATTTGTGTAAACTCTATTTGAAAAGTCCAGCTGCTTCTTCCCCCCCTCCCCCTGCTTTCTTTTAATTATGGCCTCCTAGGGAAGAGGGTATGAGTTTCTTCCCTGTTTGCAGGCAGCCGATCAGAGGTGCTGCTTTCACATGTCCAGACCCAGTTGAGGGCCACCGGGCTGTCACAACTGGGAACACATGAGCAGAGTGACTTTGGGAAGTGCTATGGACAGCCAGGGGCTGTGCAGGGACTTTTAATGACTGCTGGCAGGGGGTAGCTAGTATGAAAAAAACATCTAAGGTTAGAAACCAGGAGGTGTCAGGGTGTTTCATAAAAATTCGGCTGCCCATGCAGAGAGAGGATGGACTCCTGCCTGTTTTAGGTGAAAGCAACATATGATACTGATGGTTCAGGTATGTGCATAGTCTTCCTAGTCCAGATGAAGGACCTTGCAAAACTATATACCACGTCAAAGGTTAGCATTTGGCTTACTGTGGAAAACAAGCCTTCTCACTACAAACATCTGCCCCACGCAGGGCTGCCAAAGGCAGTTTAGGTTTTTTGGGGATTCACTGGAAGAGCAAGAAAATGCAAAGATGCTGAAGCCAGGGCACAGCATCAGTCAGGCAGAAGTGTTTTGCCCCTCCACAAGCAACTGAAAGCCAAGATCTTACAGCAGAAGGAGGTGTGCCATGGGGAGAGAGTGTGAAGGTTGGAAGTGTGCTCCACTGCTCTGGCTTGCTGACAGCTCCCTCAGAGCAGCGATATGTACTTGTCCCCTGTAAACATCTCTCAGGAAGCCCCCTTGAACATGGCTTGCCAGCACTCAGGTGTTTCATCCCAACACCTTCACGGTGTGGCTGACTTGGGGTTGAAGCTAACACATCTATGGCACGCATTAACTAATGCCCCCTTCTGACGTGATGTGTTTGGTTTACAGGTTTCACTACAGATTTTATTGACCTGTGATTCAAATCCCAGCTATGCCACAGCTGCCAGGTTGTCCAGATGCTTACAAATGATAATAAATTAAAAATACTTAATGCTAAAGCTGTTTAGTATCATGTGAGGATAGAAACCTCCAAGCTGAAACATTCATAGAATCATAGA
>VZTU01022140.1:0-12264 GCA_013400835.1 Zapornia atra | reverse complement strand
AGCTAAAAGTAGCAGTAAAAATGCACAAGATTTATACATCGTAACTAAGTACACTGGTATATTTCTTTAATTGCCCAACAATTTCAAATTCCATTCCTCTCAAAATGAGTACAGAATCCATCCTTGCTGCAGAAAAAAACCAAGCTTTGTGTTTAAAAATATCAGATTTCTGTAACTTTTTATTTGTTGATATAATTACTCCTATAACATGGAAATCAGAATGCTGCTTTCAGCCCTGTATTTCTTTTTAGCCCAAGGCAGAAAAGCTAACTAAAGCTTTTATTTTGTATAGTTATGAAGTGAAAAAATGAATGAGGAAGTGCTTCTGTATAAAATATGCTATTTAATTTGGTATTCTGTGACAGAAGTTGTAATAACTTGAACACTGTTTTCTGATTTATATGCAAATGACTCAAAAGCATTTTCCAAAACCTTAACAGTAGTATGTCATTTAAATGTACCCATGAGATATACCACTATCATTATGTAATATCACATTTTATGCAGTAGCCTGAATCCTAAAAGTTAAGATTACATCCATTAAACAACTATTATTGATTATTGATCTCTTTTTGATTGTTGGAAAACAGCTTTCAAATCCTCATTTCGATTGTTGATGTCACCCTCCTTCTGTAAAAAATGATTCCCCTTAAAGCCAAGACCTTATCAATAGACATTAAAGATATGCCCAAGCTAGAAAAATTGTAGAATATTTGTCTGATTTATCTAAATCCAGCATTTAGCCTTGTCCCCAGAGTTCTTTGAAAGCTTATTGAACTCACTGAGTTTTTTTAAAAAATATTTTCATCTTTTATGTGGGGAGTTTTACTAATGCTTTTCCTTCCTTCCATTTATTGCATAGGCTATTTGCTTCTACTGAATACTTCTTTGCACTGCAAAGCTATACCACTACATAACACAAAAGAATTAGTTATGTTTCTGTAATCACTCTATGGCATAATTCTTCGTTGTACTGACAGAAAAGGTGATGTACGACATCCCCTGACATTATCTGTCAGTATTCTTTATGACGTATAAAGAATACTGACAGATTTTTGAAGAAAAACAATTGTATGCAAGCATGTACACATGAACATGTAGGTGGCTCTTTTATTCAAACCAAGGCTTACATTAAATATAGACTAATTTTACAAAAAGTGTTTCAGATTAAATGTTAAAATGTTCTGTACATCTAAAAATATTCAGTGTTTTCCTTGGAGCTGCAACTATTGTATTGAATAGATAGTTTGACTGTTGCAGACTCACATGATGTGAAATGCTATATTTGGTCTGCTCTCACCTCCAGACAGTTTTATTAAAACACTCTAACTTGTGTCCAACAAAGGAAAACTAAAACTATAGTGCTGTTGATTTTATATGGATATTCTAAATTTGCAGCAAGCTAATCAAGGTAAATTGTTAGAATATTTAAAATATTTTTACACACATTTTTCTCTTGACCGTTTAATGCAAATGTATGTTAAATTGTCTTTATAAGCTTGCAAGGGATGGTTCAAGTTATCATAGCCAGTAAATGAAATAAAATATTTAATTATTTTATTCTGTGTTGGACAACAGTCATTCATCTGCTTTAAAAGAGAATGATTCTCTCAATTTACCCATACTTAGTCATGTTCTCAGGTCAAGACAATATTCCTGTTTCCTATCTCCACTAATATCTTCTCACTTTTGTTTTCTTGTTTAAATAACCCCACCTCACTCAAAAAACCTGCTTCTTTTAGCAGAATGCAGTTTCCTGGGTAATCTTGACTTAATCTTTGAGGATTCCTTTTATTTTCTTTTTAAATAACAGTTGAATCAGAAATTAAAGCATCCTAATTTCACTTTGCTGTGTACCCTATGTAGTCATCAAGCCTACTGCAAAGTGGATATAATGAATTGCTTCTCATTTTGGACAATGCAGAAGCCAGAGCAAAGGTGTTTTTTCTTCTTGGGAATATATGAAAAATGATACCGTCTTATATTGGAAAACTTAAACTTCCCCAAACGGCACTGATTAAATTATCAAGTCTTCTTGCCTGACATCAGTATGTAAAATTTACGTGCTCTTGGCTGATGACAGACATAAGGCTTGCACTTAAATATTGCTTGAACAAGGACTGCAGACCTANTGTTCTCCCAGAAGAGATTATGGTATTAGCTTGGGCATAATGCCTCCAGATCAGTGATGGCATTCATCCGTTTTCCATAGAGACCAGGAAGAGCAAGCACGGATCAGTCTTCAAAGAACTTGTGGATACACGGTAGGCTGTAAGAAGATGTAAGCATCTGCAAAGGGCCATACTCCCAGTCTGGCAGAGAAATAGAAATTTAAAAAATAGAAATTCTGAGGGTAATGGCGCCCAGTTGCAACCAAGTACCTATCATCTGCCTTTGCTTATGCATGGATGAATGTACATATTTTGCAATGGAACATGAATACTCAGTTTTGAAAGCAGCTCATCCTGTCCCTCCGGAATGTGAAATGCTTAAATATTGTGCTTGTTTTATTGTCAAGCTGTCAGGCATGATGTTTAGAAGTACCTGCTGCAACCTATATTGTTGTACTTCACTAGACAAGATGCATCCCTGAGGGGACCACCAAACTGCACTTAAGAAGTGTTATAAATAATGGTATTTAGCAGATTTCATCAAGAACCTCTTTCAAAGCAACACCACAGCATCTGTTAAAAGGCTTTCTGGGAATACCTAATACTAAAAGACTGTTTTGCTGTCTTATTATACCTGTATTACACCCATGCAACTCCACTGCTTTTATTTATACAGTTATAACTGTATAAAATCCAAGAAAGACAGAAGTGAAATTGAGTCCATGGTATTTATATAGGGCAGACCTTGACTGGTGCATTCTGTCATCAGAGACTACTGAATAATTAAAAAAAATCCAATGAACACATCAGTTTCAGGTATAGATGTATGACATTTACATGTGCTCTGGCTTTAAGTGGGAACTAATCATAGTTTTATGAATGATAAGGATCTACAACAATAAAAAAGTCAGTCTGACTCTGATTTAAATAAAACTAGAGGGCGCTCCCTTTGTCCATTTAAAGCTCATTAATTAAAACCCCTATCTCTAAAAAGACAGTGAGGGTATTACTGATAAAAAGGCCAGGGACTCCGATGTTAGGGAGAGGGGAGAATATTGTGTGAGGTTTGTAACACAGAATTGCAAGTAAGAAAAGAAATGGCTCCATAGAACCTACTTTCACAGTTGTTCAGTGTAACAACGGCATAGCATAGTCCCTACTGCCAAGGTAACGATGAACAAGGTATTCTGGAAAACTCGAAGCAATATAGATATACTAGCTCCATGCTTTGCCTACTAATTAGTTTTGCTTTTCCAAGTTTTTTGAGTAGGACTAATTAGTCCCTGTTCTTTTACCTCCAAATTAAGCTAGTGAAGTTCTCTGAGGCCACAGTAGTGTAGGTCTCCTGGGAAGGAATACTTGTTATGTGACCTTGTCCCATCTATCTGCTCAGGCTTTACATTGTCAGGAAGACTTTATGCTCTATTTACACCTTGCTTACACTAAATTTCTGTTAATTACTCAAATTAAAGAGGAACATTAGGCAGTGAAGGCAAGCACTTATAGGTCAGAAAACATCAGTATTATGATACCCATGGTCCACCACACTTTTGCCTTATTGTATGTCTGTGCAATGGAACATAGATCATGTAAATGAAATCATGTTGAAATAATGCTAGCTCACAATTTTCTATCAACCCCTCACAGACTATCAAACTGTTGCACAAATTCATTAGGGTTTTAAAAAGTTATTTCTTAGGTTATCCAGAAAGCTGTTTATTCTTCCCAATCAAAATTTCTGAGGACATCATTATTTTTTACTTAGAATCCCATATTGTTTCACACAACAATTTCTCCATTAAAAGTAAGCACATATGTCCATGAAAGTAAAACCCAATTTAGTGATATCTCTTGTATCACTATGCAGCAGTTTAGCCGGTGAATTAGATTATGAAGCTACCAGAGGAACTGGCATATCATTTCAATTGAACAATCTGTCAAAAACTAGAATTACTTTTATTTTTCCTCTTTTCTTCTTCTTCATATCCTCTTCATATTTATTCCGTAGAGGTTGGAATTACGGGAAAAAAAGATACTATTTACAGTATAATTTCTGGTTTGGTAACATCTCCTTTACTGCCACTATCAGATTATTACCTTATTTGGTTTTGAATGCATTCTCTGTCATCTCTTATCTGTTTTAAGATTGTCTCTCATTCAGCCTGACCTTGGATGCAGTCAAGTGGCAAAAAAAGTAAAGTTAAAAAGCTGGTGGAAACAAAGGGAATAGAAAAGGAGGAAAATAAATAAGCAGAACTGTTTTGTTTTTTCTTTTCTTTCCCAAAAATAATCCTGCACTATAATTTACAGCATTCATAAATGATCCTTCTGTAGTTACTTACATCTCGCCACTAATCATTTAAATAATCTATAACCAAGGTCAGTTTTAACATGTAGCAAAACATCTAAGGCTGTTAGTCATCAAACGTTTATGTGCCTCTTAAAAAGAAATTGTACATTGTACGTCAGAAAAACAGTTTGTGTTGCAGGTTCTTTTTTACTTCAAGCTGTCCTTGTTTTATTTAACAAAAACTTTAGAAGTTTGGAAACAGAAGGAAAACTGGAACATTCAGCTTACTGATACTTACTATAATGCTGGTCTTACTCTAATTACACGTTGTGTTGCTTTTAGTGACATAAAAAGGTAATTAAGCTTATTTCTGACATACCTGCAACACCATGCTATGGAAAGGACTCAGCAAAAAGACAGAAACTGCAGAAACAAAACCACACAGAAAATTAAGTATAAGGTAGAGACTTGACATCTGCCCTTTGGAAAAGATGTCTCTTATATGACTGGCCTTCCCACATGGTGTAAAGGGATTTCAGACAATATGTCAGCCTGGGGTGGAAGTGAACAATTTGAGAGGTCCTTCTCCCCCTCTAGTCTGCCCTGGTGAGAACACATCTGGAATATTGTGTCCAGTTCTGGGGCCCTCAGTTCAAGACAGACATAGAACTCCTCAAAAGAATCCAGCACAGGGCCACCAAGATGATTACGGGAGTGGAACACCTTCCTTATGAGGAAAGGCTGAGGGAGCTGGGTCTCTTTAGCTTGGAGGAGAATGAGGGGTC
Source organism: Zapornia atra (assembly GCA_013400835.1). Taxonomy (NCBI): domain Eukaryota; kingdom Metazoa; phylum Chordata; class Aves; order Gruiformes; family Rallidae; genus Zapornia; species Zapornia atra. Next base: position 7,078 of record VZTU01022140.1, on the reverse strand, counting down.
ACCTTATTAATGTTTATAAATATGTAAAGGGTGAGAGTCAGGAGGATGGAGCCAGGCTCTTCTCACTCATGGCCAGCAATAGAACAAAGGGCAATGGGTGCAAGCCGGAGCATAGGAAGTTCCATGTGGGTATAAGGAGAAACTTTTTCACTGTGAGGGTGACAGAGCACTGGAACAGGCTGCCCAGAGAGGCTGTGGAGTCTCCTTCCCTGGAGACATCCAAAACTTGCCTGCATGTGTTCCTGTGTGATTTAGTCTGGGTGATCCTGCCCTGGCAGGGGGGGGTAGGACTGGATGATTTTTTGAAGTCCCTTCCAACTCCTAATGTTATGTGATTGTGTGAATGGCAACTTACTCACCAAGAAAGCACTGAACTTGCCAGGTCCATGAAATATTCTTTCTCCAAGAGCTGAGCACTTAGAATGCCATGGAAGCATTTCACACCCAGGATACAGAAACCATTGGCCTTAACGCATGCTAGAAGGTGGCAGCAACACCATATTGTCAATGTATCCATCAGAAATACCAGCCACCCACCAGTCATTGGAGTGATTTATAGTGGTTTTATGAAATGCTCAGGAGAGCTTTATACTCAGTACTAGCACACAAAGCTTTCAGATATTTTACATATTTGAAACATATGGAATGAATAGCAGGTTTTGTGATAATCGGAAAGAAAACAAATACCGTTACAGAAAGGAAGCTCTTTCCTGTTTGTGGATTTTAAATTTTTTTTAATAAAGAATTGAAATCTAACTGTATTTAAAAAACAGTCTGAATAATTTTTAGAAAGAGGTAATAAAATACAGAAATGGGGCTGTTTTTTCATTTCTGTATGTCTTTTTAGATATCACAATGCTCCAGTAACCTAAAAAATAAACATTACTTCTCCACTTTGCTGCAAAGAAGATCTGGAAAACTCTGAGAGGTTATCCAGTACATAAGCAATAAAGCAACCGGTATAAAACCAAGTACTCCAGAGTATAAAATTCTAACATATAGCTCTTGTAGTTGCATTAGGTACTGTATGCAAGTGTTTAATTAAACATTACCTACTTTGAAAACCAGAACACAGCTTCATTTTCACTATCCTGTTTTCTGGCAGAGTTTTATATTACTACCCTTCAAATCTCAAGGCATGAAGCATTATATTCCTGACATGTAATTATTGTGCATATAACTAACAAAATAAATTGACTCTCTCATTGTTGTAAAGGATAGTATGGAAGTACACTCAGGGCTTCTTACTGATTAAAAAAAAAAAAAGATAAAATACCATTACTGCATGACAAAACAAGTGCTACATTTTAGAAACTGCAGTTATTTGATGCTTTATACACCGTGTTATCAGCTTTAGTAGAACTCATTGTTTGAAGATAAGTGATAAAAATAGTACTATTGCAACTTTAACAAAACAACTTTGTGGAAATAAGCTACATTGACAAAAATTTGATAACTTGACCTGAATTTACTCTCCTTAAGATAAACCCCAAAACCTACATTTGAATTGACTATGAATTTTCCTGAGTGCATTTACACAACTTGAAACATTAATTTTAATTCAGTAGGCACTACCAGTACCTAAAGTATCTTAATACTTGATGTAAAAAAATTGTGTATTTACATATGGTAAATGATAGTAACCTTTAGCCATAACCTGTCTCAAGGTATGTCCTGGTTTCAGCAGAGATAATTTTCTTCACAGCAGCTAGTAGGCGGCTGTGTTTTGGATTTCTGCTGAAAACAGTGTTGATGGTATAGAGATTCTTTGTACTTACGCAGAGTCAAGGCTTTTGCTTTACTTACTAAACTGTCTATCAGAACCCGTGTGTTCTCGCACTTTCCCTCTTCCTTTACTCTCCTCTCATCCCACTGGAGGATAGCAAACATGCAGCTGCATGGTGGTTAGCTGCTAGCTGGGGTTAAATCACCATATCATACTGCAGAGAGCCACTTTTTCTGATTATAAACATCTCCAGATGTTTTCAGGTGAATCACCTAGTTCTGAATAAATGCCTTGATGAGTAAGTAGGAGCACCCATTGTTTTCAGTGACATAAGTTGTTGTCCACTGATGCCAGACTATTTCTGTGGCAATTGCAGCAATTGCTTTCTGGGGAAACAAACAAACACAAAGTGCTTACTCCATATTCATTGAAGCACAGCCTAGTTTGTGTTGGAAGGGACCTCAAAGCCCATCTAACCCCAACCCCCTGCCATAAGCAGGGACATCCTCCACTAGGTCAGGTTGCCCAAAGCCCTATCCAACTTGGCCTTGAACACTGCCAGGGAGGGGGCAGCCACAGCTTCTTTGGGCAGTTGATACAATTCAGTGCAGCATGACAATAAGCAACCAGCTCTCTGGATATATGAGCTCAGGATTACCTCTGAATGTAACTGGGATGCAAATTCAAAGTAAATAGCTAAAAGAAACTGTCCTAAATATATGAGGTGGTTTAACCCCAACAAGTGGCTGAGCACCACATGCCACTTGCTCACTCCAGGAGGAGAAAGAGACAGCTTCCCTGGGTTGGGATAAGAACAGTTTACTGACAAAAGCACAGTGAATGTAGAACAGTAACAGCCAATTACACTCACATGCAGTGATAACCTAGAATACTTTAGCAACCCGACAATTACAGAGCACTGCCAGACACAAGGTTGGACCAACACAACACCCCAGCTGCACTCAGACTGCTCTGGAGGCATCAAACACCTACCCTTCCACAGCCAGCCCCTTTTATGGGGGAGTGATGTCAGGTGGTATGGAAACAGCCCGGGCTAACTCAGCTCACCTGGGCTGGCTGCTGGGGGAGGTTACCTCTGGCTTGGCCAGAATCAGGACAATATCCAAAAAAAAAAAAATTCTTGTGTTTCATATAAACAAATTCCCTTTAAAATGCTTTATGCAATGTAGGTAACCCTTAGACATCTGGACATAAATATTAGCCACCCAATTCATTAAGTAGTGCATTGATAAGCCCACTTATAGAAATACTAAGATCTTATTACAAGCTTACCAAGTGCCATCTTAGTATTTTTGTCTTTTTTACCACCATCTATAGACTGTAGACTGGAAGTGGTAGATATACATGAAGACAGCATTTTGCCTGTATTCTTTTTTACCCCATACAAGCCTGCTTTGGCAAAATACAGATTATCCAGAGCTCCAAAAAGCTGAATTTCAAAAGCTATTTTTAGTTGATTATATTCAGGTATCCTGAACAGTTTTAGGTTTTGATTGAAATGAGAATTTTGAGTGGCATTCTGAAAAATGAGGCATCTTATTTGGAACCTTAAGCATGGCTTTTCTTTACAAATTTAAGATGTAAAGAAAAGCATACACCATAGGAATTTTTCAGATGCGAAAGGTGCCTAACCTTTGGACATCAAAGACTGCTCTCATGAATTTTGACTATTGCTGACAAGATATTTTCATTCCACTTTACTTTAGTTTTTAGCTAAATTTTCTCAGGTTCTTTATGCACTCCTAAATAGATATCTCTTCATGGCTACAATCACTTGGTTACATCACAAGAGATATAGTTTTATTGTTTAGTAATAACAATTACTTTTATTGTTGTGTCATTGGTGGAGTGATGGATGGATTCTCATTAATAAAAGAGAAACTGCAATATGATTATTGATATAAAACAGCAGTTCAACAAAGTTTGATAGTAAAAGCGACAGTGGTTTAACAAGATTCAATCCAAGGTACACTTGATTATTTACTGCATAGAGGAGAGAATAAGTCAGAAGCATTGGGGACACCCTTCCATTAATGCATGAGATTCAGAGAGGATCCCCTTACCTTCTAAACTTCTAGTCAGTGTTGTCTGGCTGTGGCTGGACCCAGTCCTAGTCCCAAAAGCGGTCAACAGTTTGTATCAAAAAGGATTATACATGCACAAAGATATATTCTTAGTGAAGTTTATGAAGTTAAGCAAGCCATTAGCCACTTAGTGAGGATCTGTTGTGGCAAAAAATCTCTCAATAACAAGGAGTAAGGGATCTCTGCAGCAGGCATAACCTACTCAGTGAAAGAATAAAATGTGCATAGAACACTGGATTGCTTTTAATAACAGAGAAATAGAAATAAGACAAAATTTGACAAATTTGAAATAATGTGTTTAAGAAATAATATGGAAAGGAATGATGAGACACCGTCTCATCAGCTGAAAACAGCAAAGGAGAAAAAGATATGTATATTATTTCTGTGAGTCAGTTTGAGCTGTGACATTTATTTGGTCCTTAACTTTGGTTTTCAGTACAAAGTGACTGCATACAGACAAGGAACAGACAGTTTCAATGTTGTGACAGTAAAATACAAAGGAACATTTGTTGCCTACAGAAAGGTTTTATTATTAGTGCTATTTTGGAGAGGATACAGCTCCAGTGATTTTTCTGTAGTACTAATTGAAGACTACTGTGTCAGTCTTCTGTATATATCATCTGAGATTATGATTTGCAGCTTTCAAATTTCTTGAGGTTGCTCATCAGGGAAAGTGTATCTGGTTATGCATTATATTTAATACCACTGTGATATTTGATACTTGGTTTTCCTTTAAGAATTTATGTATAGTTCTTCCTTTTTCAGTGTAATTCTCTATTTTCTAGTAATTTTTTGCAAATTAGATGAAAATACATAAAATACATTTTGGGTGAATAGTAGCCTGATTAGAAAAATAGGGCTGGAAGGTAATTCTTAGCTCATTGGGAATACAATTTTTAATGAAATATAGAAAAGATGTTTGAGCTCCATTTAAAAATTATTATATTTCTTTAATGACGTTACTCATGTTCAGGGCTGTTTAATCAGTTGCTTTGTTCTGATGGTTACATGTCTTTTTTTCAAATCATATTTCCAACCTTCTTGACCAGATTGTTATTGGCAAGATTAGAAAAAAAATTAGGAAAATTGTTTATCTTCACAGCTAAAGATTTAAGCCTGAAGTGGAGACCAACATTTTCTAGTATTATTCTTGCACATATGTTGGCAACTTGCAAAATTGAGAATTCAGGCAAGGATTTAGACAAATAAACCCAGTTCACAAGTTACTTCTCATGATTACACAGTTACATATAATTTTGTTGTGTAATGCCTGTACCTTTGGGTTTGTTTTGCAGTGTCTATAGAGTAACTTCCTGACTGTGAGAGTGAGAACATCTTCTGGAATGCAAAGAAGAAAATTAATGCACCAAAGCACCATGTTGTAAGGCAATACTTTGGTGTGTGCATGAGACATGCCATATGATGTCAACTAGGTAGAAACTGTCAACTATATCATCATAGTGCAGTCATACACTTAACATTTTCATTAATAGAAGGTTTCTTGAACAACTTTGTACCTACTGACTACACAGATATTTAGCCTTAATGTTTAGGAAAACATGGTTTCATTACAATATTAGAACTAAATATACAAAATAGAAAACTATTAAGGTTATCTATTTTTAAAAATAGAATTATGGTAGGACTTAACTACCTAAGATAGACAACTCAGACTAGACTTATTTTTTTAGTGATGAAAACTACAGCTTAATTTTAAGAAAGAAAAACAAAAAAACCCATTAAGTTGGAAACTATCTGTGTGATTTTGGGATGGAACATGCAGATTAAAAGCATCCATACTTTTTCTCTCCGGAGTAAAAATCTGAGGCTGTAGAATTAATCTCTCTCTCTTCTCTCATGTGAGGAATAGGGACACCTGATTTTAAATTTATTTTCGGTGTGGTAGGGGCAGAAGAGATGTGGAGAGATATTAATTTTTAAAATATATAATCTTGATTGCAAGTAAGCTTTTATATTCCAAACCCTAGTACATTATGCAAATTCTGGAAGAGAGAAAGAAATTTTTCATTTCAGCTCCCACAAAACAAGGTGTTTTATGCATACAGATCTTTGATGTAGGAGGAAAAGAGGGTGGTAAAATACAGGTCCTACATCATATTATTTTTGACTAAATTGTAAAAATTCTTGCAGTTATCTTAGAGAATGAAAAATTTCATTGCTGTATATAAAATGATTATAACGAGCTTCTCATGTTGCATAAATCAGTTAAACATGAGTTCGGAGATGCTAAAAATGAATAATCTTACATTATTTTGCTTCAAATATATGTATCTATTGCCATTTATATATATACCCCCATTATTTTTTTTTTTTGGTGGACAGACACACATTTTGTTATGTTGATTTAAGTTAAAACAAGTTCCATTTCAGAATTTGGCAATTATAGATGTAGACTGTTCTTTGCAATACTTACATATTTTCAAATACAAATAAGTCTGAACAATAAATGTCTCCAAGACTATGACAGCTCCTGATGTAAATCAAGGTGCAAGATCAAAGTCGTAAACCAAGTGAAATATTGAGTTGTCTGAGCTTTTACTGTTAGGATGTTAATAACCTTTCATCTTTAGTGCCTTTTTGCTTGAAATATTCATCTCCATTTCCACTCAGTAATGTTTGCGGTCTTAGAGTTTTTGGGTTGTTTTTGTTGTGTTGTTGTTGGGGTTTTTTTAATATGTTACCAGTGAAGAGAGGGATTGTTTCTCTGATGGGAAAATTGCGGAAAATGAACTATGAACATAGTATGACTTTACCTTATGGAGCCTGCTGACACTGGGAAGTAAAATTTACTTGAAAAGCTATAAAATACTACTGAAGAGCAAAACATATTCTAAAAGTAGGTTGTGGTTTAGCCAGAGCCAGCAGCTGAGCACCACCCAGCTACTCACTCACATTTCTTCCTCCTGCAGTATAGGAAGGAGAATCAGAACATGATGGTAAACCTTACAGGTTGGGATAAGGACAGTTTACATATGGTATGGAATGTTCCTTTGGCTAGTTTGGCTCACCTGCCCTGGCTGTGTCCTGTCCCAGATCCTTGTAAAAAGTAACTATCCTAGCCAAAACCAGGACAAACCCATAGCAAGGTAATTCACAAGATATATGGTTAATGAAAGGGCTTGTTGCAAAACAATTAATTAGAAATAATTATCTGCAAAGCTTTTATACCGACTGAAGTCAGTGTTTCAAAGTGTGGGAGCTGGATTAGTCTGCTTTCAAGTCAAGT
>VZTU01022139.1:0-18170 GCA_013400835.1 Zapornia atra | reverse complement strand
TATGATTCTATGAGTCTATGAAATAAGGGAGTCCTCAAAGATACGAGTTTCAATTGACCCAATATGCTGGAAGACAGCTGCCACCATGTGGTACACTGCTATTTCATGTGTTTGTTTCCTGAGACTATTCCCAGGTGACTGACAGAAATATTGGGAGGGAATATTGAAGAATATAAATCAAAAGCAAAATTTCGACTCATAAACCCCAGAAGCTGCAGTGAGGAGTAGAGTCTAAGACTTATGCTCACCCGATCAGGGGACAAAAACATTCCAGATGACCTGTGGCACAGACCTATGATTGGAGAAGCTAAGAAGTTCACAACACATATATAGCAGCAACTTTCCATTCCTGGCCTGGCTGTATATTAGTCAAAGCCATAAGTTACAGCAGTTTGAAGGCTGCTCTAAATTATGCCAGCTGCCAGCATGTTCAGCTGAGGATTTCCAGGGTGAAAGGAAACACTGTTTGCATGCCTTTCCTGACCTTGCTTCTATGCTAGATATCATGGATGCTAAAGAAGGCACAGTGCAGAGCTTCTGACATGAAAGTCCCACTTAATGTAGCAGCAGCCTTTTGCTGTACAATGCCTGATGGCTGCTATGCAACAGTAAGAGCAATGTAAAGAGTTGTAACATGGAGAACATTCTAACTTTCTGTCTGGTTCATACTATTTAATACAAGGAAGGAATTTTACATCTCAAAAAATGTTGAGTTGCTCACACAGAACAAAAAGGATAAGACTGCATCTTAGCAAGCAACTCCATTGAAACTAGATGCTTTTTATCTCACACTCAGCTGTTTTCCTCCAAAATGTCCAACCTTCTTTCAAAGTTTATGCTTTCTGGTAGAGATTTTTTGTTAGCTGCATGGACTGTGACTACAACTTCTTTAAGAAGCTTTGATTTCAGTTATCATTCTTAACACTTCTAATATACTTCTGCAGAACTCTAGCTCCTGCTCTAGTTTCCAGGACCAGAAAATTGCTAGTATGTTTGACCTCTCAGCTGAATACCGTCAGCAGCACTTTCTGACTGGCTTACTTTTCACTGAACTGGCAGCAGCACTGGATGCAGACAGCGAAGGGTGAGTGTCCCAATTTTCAGATCTTAAAATGGGATTGGGTCACACTACTACTCTTGGCAAGGTCATAGTTTGGTTCCAGGGCTGTACTGTTTCCCTGTCTCTTTTCAGTGAGTCATTCTGTAGCACAGTGGTAACTGAGTCATTGTTTTATCTACAGTGTGTTGGTCCCAGATAATAAAAATATAATATTTGTTGCAATATTGTTGGCTAACACTAATTAAGAATGCAACTTAAAAATGCAGTTTCTCTTCTCATTAAAACACTGCTGTCATTGAGCTTAAAAGTTTAGCTAAACTTTGGCCCAAGTGTGATGCTTTTCTTTAAGAAACTCTCATCACCATATTGAATTTTTATGGGAAATTTGAAAGACTTGGGTCCTTTTTAATTGTGGTGAATTGGCCTGAAAGTTTAAGATAGCTATCTTTCTCAGGGAACATGAGTCTGCTGAGAATAGAAGAGAATATTAAATTAATATTGGCATATTAACTCATTTCTTTTTGATTTTTAAATCTTTGATTTATAAATACATTGTGCATGACCGATTAATGGACCTCATGGATGGGTTTTGTGCTAACAGGATTAGCAAAGTGCAAAGAAAAGCTGTCAGTGCTATCCTTAACCTGCTGAGTTCACATGACTTAGACTCACGTTGCTCCAAAAAAGAGGTGAAGATTAAAATCGCAGCTCTCTACCTCCCTTTGGTTGGTATCATTTTGGATTCACTGCCACAACTCCATGATTTTACAGGTAATACCTTTTTCCCTTAATATTTTTCAGCTTCGTAGATTGACTTGTCTAAACAATCTATCAAACATAAAAGAAGTATGCTAAGTGCAGAGATTCATCATAGTCTACTAAGGTTGAATGATTCTTTACTTAGAAGTAAGATGGAATTTTAAAGATAGGAAAAACTTCAGTGTCCTCATTGTATCAGCAAATGATAAACCAGAGATGTGTGTATAAGTACTCCTGCCTAACTCTGTGTAAATATGATACTGCTCATAAGGTCTGCAAAATCTATGAGAAATACTGAGATATAGATATATTTAGCAGACAGCAGGGAAAAAACCAGAACAGATACTGGCATTCTGTTACACTACAGTTAAAGAAATTGGATTGTATTCTTGCTGTCTTTTTCTATTGCTCTCTAATGATGTTAGCATGATACCAAAATTAATCTTGGGCAAATTTAATCATCACACAGGAAATATATTTTTATTTTCTGTCATAACTATAAACTTTGCTCTACATTATCAAGCCTTTTCAAATAGCATTAGCCGAGCTGTTTCCTTGCATTTTGCTACATGTGTCATGCCTTCCAGTACCTGAAGGGAGCTTATAAGCAGGAGGGGATTCAACTTTTTAAAAGGATAGACAATGGCAGAACAAGGGGAAATGGATTAAAACTAAAGGAAGGAAGATTTAGATTAGATATTAGGGGGAAGTTCTTTACAGAAAGAGTGGTGAGGTACTGGAACAGGCTGCCCAGAGAGGTGGGGGATGCCCCGTCCCTGGAGGTGTTCAAGTCCAGGTTGGATGGGGCCCTGGGCAACCTTGTTTAGATCCAGGCCTGGAGGCTGGTGGCCCTGCCTGTGTCAGGGGGGTTGGAGCTCTATGATCCTTGGGGTCCCTTCCAACCCATGCCATTCTATGATTCTATGATTCTATGATATGACACTGCTGAAAGCAGCTATTTCACTTTTTTTTTTTAAGACAGTAGATCTCTGCTTCTTGGAAAAATCTATTTCACTTCCACAAATAAAATACAGGCTATAAAGAAGAAAAGGTATAATCTTTGAAGAATATACTGTTGTCACTGCTTCTGAAAATATTTTTCATTTAGATGTCTGGAGAAAAATCTTTATACTATGTGCATATTATTTAGCAGTTTTGAGCCTAATAGGATGAAAACCCTTATTATATGTTGGCTAATCAGATCTCACCCCATTCTTCTAATCTAAGTATTATTGTTGTACCACAAAAGAAAAGGAGACATTATGAGGAAACCCAGGTGTACCAGTATGAGTAGGTTTTAGAGACAGATTCTTTTTGATTATGTGCCACAAGAGTTTGTTGACCTCATTCTGAACACACTGGGACTGGCTGGTCACTCAGCTTCTCTGAAAAACAGGACTTGCAAAACACAAAATAGACATTCAGAATCAGAGGAGACTTTTACAAAACTTAGGTAAAAATTGTTTTTTTAACTGAAAGTGTTGTCAAAAGCTAGCAGGGAATAGAAGCAGCTACATGCCTGAAAGTAAACTTGTTCTTTAGCCAGCAGGAAATCCTGTCTCTGTCAGCAGAGTTACATACTTTGTTGAACATCACCAAACACATGTATGGCTTTTGTGTTAATCCTCTTGCCTGAAATGGACTGAAAGTGGATGGTTCCAAGTCTTACGAAGTGCTGGTTTATGAGTGTTGTTTGCTTTTCATTTCATGAGGTGGAGATAATCTCGTATTTGGTACTGCCCTTTATTTAGTTTAGCTTCTCTGAAACCTGGAGTTTATTGGACACATCTCCTTTCCTTGTGTTTTTATAAACAATTTGGCAGCAATCTGCCTTGCTAAAGCTGCACCTCTGTCATTGCTTGGTGCATCAGCCAGACTAATATTCTCAGGGATGGAGGTACTGATTTTTTTGTTAGGTTACAGCCCAATGGCAGACTGTGACATGACAGTGACAACAACTGGATTGCTCCTGAAGTGCCAATGGGATATTTCAAATGTAGTTTCAGATGCCCGCAGCGGAAAGGGACGCACAGGAAACCCAGAAGAAGAACAAGAGTCTACAGGTGCAATCAATCAAAACGTGGCCCTTGCTATTGCAGGGAATCAGTTCAATCTCCGGACCTCTGGAATATCTACAGTTTCCCTGGTATGTCTAGCACTCTGCCAGTCTCCTTGTACCTGTTTTCATCTTTCTTTGCTTTTTCCTTTTACCATTTCTTATAACTAATAACTAAAGTCATGACGATCTGCGTTTTCTTGTTTCCTCCAGCCCCAAAGAATGCCTATTGTTTCCCTCTCCTGTCCCTCTCCTCCTCTTCTATCACCTTCCATCCCCTCATTTAATTATTCCTTTACCATAACAAGTTTGACATTTTCCTCCATACACTTATTTCTAGTTCCACACCCAATGTAGTCAGCTGATTTCCAGATCAGCAAATGACACTATGACTCCCACTGCCTCCCAGTCTCACCAGAATCTGTGGATTTAGGACTAAGATCCTTCTTTATCTCTATGCATCTTCATGGTTGTTTTCATCTTCTATAAAATTTGGTTGAGAAACTCCATGGGAAAAGGGGACCAAACAACTATAAAATCTTTTTCTATATTATTATATGGAAATTAAAATACAATCATCCAACAAACAATGCTCTTGTGCTTCTTTCTTTTACATGCATACAACTAGTCCTGTCACTAATTACACACATGTGCATTCAAAAATTATGATCAGTATAACCTGGAAAAGGTTGAACTTACTGAAGTCTAGTCCTGAGATTTTATTTCACTGAAACTGAAATAACATTAATTCACCTGAATAATCTCCCTCTTCTTTTTCTTCTTTCAACTGACATTTACTTTATCTGCTCCTAGCCNGCTCCTAGCCATACAGACAGAGCGCAACATTAAGTCCTGATACTACTCGCAACCTTTTGATCTGTTACCTCTGGATCATGAAAAATGCTGACCAGAATCTAATACAGAAATGGATTGCAGACCTTCCATCCATGCAGTTGAACAGGATTTTAGACCTCCTTTTCATTTGTGTCTCATGCTTTGAGTATAAGGTGAATCATGGCCTGATTCGTTGTCTTCTTTCGGTTTGGGGTTGGTTTTTTTTCACACTAACTTTTTTTTTTTTCTCCACTAACCTTCAAGCAAAATGCAGCCAAAACCTTTGAAGGAGTCCTATGAAGCTATCTTAAGTTGTTTTATTATTTTTCTTTTCCTGGGGATTTGAGGGCCACATATTGGCAGGACACTAAGGATGATCCTTTAGTTAAGAGCTGGGATTGGGCATCAGGACTCCACTGTCTGACAAGATCTGTCTGAAATTAATCAAATTACCTCCTCTCTGAACTTCAATTTTTCTCTCTGTAGCACTAGCAGGACATACATTACCTCTTTCCTCATCTGACATATTAAATTAGCCTTTATATATTATCACATTAATTGCTTTCTGCCCAATCTACAAGTCTCTTCTGTTGTGTCCAGTTCTGGAAATGTAATTTGGACTCATGTCCAGACATGGAGGTATTGGTGTTGATTGCTTTGATTTTACTTTCAGGGCAAACAAAGCTCAGATAAAGTTAGCACTCAAGCACTTCAGAAGTCACGAGATGTTAAGGCCCGATTAGAAGAGGCTTTACTGAGAGGTGAAGGAGCCAGAGGAGAAATGATGAAGCGCTGCAGAATACCAGCTGGTACTTCATAGCCATCTTTCCACTTGTCTTTTGAGACAATCTCAAGATGTTGTAGACATAAATTAATTTGTTGTGGTTTATGCACACTTCCCATTTTCACCCTTGTATTTTTCACCCACAGCCCTTTCTATTGGTTTTAATAAAAAAAAAATCATTAGCTTTCAACTATCCAAGGTGTAGGTAGGACTGAGGTCTTCTCAGATGAAGAATATAAGGCCAACTAAGAAGTTTTAAGACATTCTGAGAAATTGTCTTAATGTCTAATCAAGACCCTAGAAATGGTATCAAATCATTCTATTAAGAATGATTGTTCATAGCAAAAAAGGTCGTTTCATTTAATAAATGGAAAAATTTGTGTTTTGGTCTTGAAGACATTAAGCAAGCTACTTTTCTAAAAATCCTATATGAAAAAAATGATGGGGTCCTGTCCTTTCACTGGAGCCCTGAGGCTGTAAAGTTGAATGGGTTTAGTTCTGACAGACTGCCACAGACATATGTCTCCTTTCGGTGAGCTATCAGATTCAGGTGTCCCCTTTTGCTTTAATCTCACTGATATATGTTGCACTTTTAGGGAATGACAGACCAGCAGGGCTAAATGAAAACCTGCGCTGGAGAAAGGAGCAGACTCATTGGCGACAGGCAAATGAGAGACAAGATAAGTAAGTAATTTAATAAATATATATTGCTTTTATTAGAACCACCGTGTTTGGGTTTTTTATGTTTTCTTCTTTATGCTAGGGTGTTTTATTACAAAGACAGCAGTTTCAATCCTTTCCCTCCCCTGTGAAAGAGAATGAAATAGAAAATATTTCATAGAAATGTAGAAGTATCCAAATCTTGCTGTAACACAATGTGGTGGTTTAGCCCTGGCTGGAGGCCAGACGCCCACAAAAGCCAGTCTATTACTCCCCTTCTAAGGTGGACAGGGGAGAAAATATATATTAAGAGGCTTAGCAGTCAAGATAAGGACAAGGAGAGATCATTTTATCAGCAACAACATGGGCGAAACAGACTCAACACAGTGCAGGAAAGAACTATTCTAATTTATTACACTACACTAGAAAGAACAGTGAAGAACTGGAGTCAGGAGCGCAATCAAATCTTAAAACCAATGCAACCAGATCTTAAAACACGTTCCCCCCACCACTCCCTTCTTAGCAGACTTTAATCAGAATCTTGCTCCCTTCTTCCCCCCGGTTTGCAGTGCAGGGGGGGCAAGGACTGGGGAAAATGGGGTTCTCAGTAGCACCTTCCCCCCACCCCTCCATTCTAAGCAGAATTCCCTTTAGCCATGATTTTACTCCCTTCTTCCCCCCCTGCTCGCAGTACAGGGGGGGGCAGGGACTAGGAAATAATAATGGGGTTCTCGGTTACTTCATGAGCTGTTTTCCTTTCCCAGATCTTAAAACACCTCTACCTCCCCACCCCGCTCCCTCCTTAGCAGACTTCAATCTAGTCATGATTTCACTCCCTTCCTCCCCCCGATCACAGCACAGGGGGGCAGGGACTGGGAGACGGGGGCTTCGGTCAGTTCCTTGCAAGTTGGTTTCCTTCTCGGCCCAGGAGGGGGAAAATCCATTCCACACACACCCTCCCCCTGCTGCACCATGAGAGGTCCCAGCACTAGAGACAGTCCTCCAGGAACTTTCTCCGTGTGTCTCATCAGCTGCTCCGCCTGGATCCCTGCTGTGGCGGGCAGCAATAAATCACAATGTCTCTCAGTCCCACGGGGTCATCAGCCTCCCCCCAGCAAACCTGTTCCAGTGCATCTCTCTCTCTCTCTCGCTCATCTCTGTAGGTTCCAAGTGCTGGCAGGGGCTTGCTTCAGCGTAAGGGTCACAGTGTCTTCTCTATGTCTCCACCTGCTCCATCCAGCGTGGAGCCCCTCCACGGGCTGCAGGTGGGGTCTCAGCCTTTACCATGGGGTTTCTCCATGGGCTGCAGGGGCATCTTTCTCTCCGGCACCTGGGGCGCCTACTCCCCCTTCCCGGCCTTGGTGTGCACAGCTCGTTACATCTTCTCACTCCCTTCTCCGGTGGCAAAATGCAGCTGCTTCCGAGTTGTTTTCTCCTATATGTGATTCTCAGAGGTGCTGTGACTATCTCTCACTGGCTTGGCCCTGGTCAGCAATGATTCTGGCCTTGGATTGTTTACATTTTGGAGCTCCAGAGAATTCCGGCAGCTCCTCACAGCAGCCATTTTCTGCACCCCCTGTTCTTTTCCAGCACCCAACCTCGCAAAACTGCAACACACAACAAAGAAATCACAAATACTTGAGAAGTTTAAATAGTTACCTATACATTTTTTAACCTTTATATTAACAGTATGGAAAACACTGTTATTGATATAAGTTGTGTATATACAGTATCAGTACTGTGGTATAAGTTTTGCCATATGAAATCAGTGCATCTGGGTTTGACATACCTTGTTAAAAATTGAAAAGACCTATTAGCAGCAGTAGTGAATATTGACTTACTGACTCTGTAGTGAGTATTTTTCTTGTTGCAGGTTTTAGGTATGATGTCTCAGTACATTTCACTCTATCAGCAATATATGGTAGTAGACCAGTCAGTGTCTAGGTTTATGGAAAACTGTATTTTCAGGAACACTTTGTGTTACTACCAGCATCTTCATATGATATGTGTTAAGCTTATGTAAGGTTGGTACTTGTTGCTTTTCCCTAAAGCAGATGTGTCATTTGTCCATCTATATACTTGCTTGAATTTTGACTACCTAAATGGGCCACTGTGTGTCAGATAGAGACAGTGGCCTCTCACCAGACCAGCTGCTGTGAGCTTTCATGATATCCTCCAACATGTGTGAATTTGAACTGAGAACACTGTTTTGTGCTATGGAGCAAATACACTGTTGTAGCTGAATACTCATTCATGTCTTTCACAGATTTTTAAACACAGGATTGCTAATTTGGAACCTATATATATATATATATAAATAAATAATCCTTCCACCTTCTGTTAGATTGCAAGAGGTGCAGATTCTGTGTGGATGTTTTTATTTTGCCCTGAAAGCAGCTTGCTTTCTCTTGACAGTTTCATTGAAATCAGAATAAACCAATCCTCAAGCAGCAGCTCTGCATTATGTCTTTACAGTAGTTCAGTTAACCACTTAAAACTTCTGATGCATGCTGTCCCAGCCTTTCTGTTACACCCAGCATTCATCACTGTGGTATGAAAGATCTTTGCTCTCATCCATTTTCAATCTCTTCAGTATATATGTAAGTAAGGTGTTTGCAGTTTGTATGTGGGTACAGCAGGCTTGCCCAGGTTACCAGTCAGCCTCATTCACGCTGATGCCCAGAGTGCTTTGTAGTTGGTTGTAGTCACATTTCCAAGCTATGTGTGATGTCAGAGATGATCCAGTCAACATGGTTAATGTGCAAGGCTGAGTGGCTGCTGCAAATGATTCCAAGGGCTATGCTGTTTGCTCAATTTGTTCAGTTCTTACTCGTGTTTAACAATCTGTGGCTTGATTATAGGACCAACCTTTTGGCAGGCCCTTCTGTTCTTAATTGCTTTGAGTCATTGTAATTAACAACCACACGGCCTCATTCCTAGCCAGAATTCTCTGGTTATGACCAGAAGGATGGATCTATATATTTCTGGTTTTCTTTTTGGGTAGAACTCTATTGAGCAGAAAAGGTAAGTGAATGTAGCAGAAAAGCCTCAGAATTTGAAGTCACGCAGAAATGTCATTTTAAGGGTGTTGCTCCAGCCACAGAAATGCACCTTAGGAGCTTTGGCCCAAGTCAAAACAGCTGTAACTTCAAGCTTTCAGAGCAGCTTCTTGCCATTCAACAGCCTTTTTCTGAGCACTTTAGGAAAAAGAACAAGGCATCCTCTTCGTGTTTCTGGCATAGAGGGGATTTTTGAAAATGCAGTTTTGTTAGGAGCTGGACCTACACTTAGAGCACTCAGCTGTAGTGGAGCCGTGTTCCAGATCTCGTCCCTAAGTCTCACCTACGTGCGTACCATGCATTGCCTTATCACAAAGGCAATGTGTGATACCCTCTTTCATCTGTCTTTCATAGGAATCCTTCAGTACTCCCTTAAATGGCCTGGGGCTCTACTGTATTGACCCCACAGCTGTTGGACTTGCTGTCTTAGGTGGTCAACAGTCTTAAGTATCAATGTTTTACATTGCTTACATTAAATACTGCTGTTAGGGCATTGAAGCAACTTCCCCTTTGCCCAAGACTGTTAGTTTTCCTTTTTTCCTAGAAGTGTTTGATCAATTGCCTTTTATCCCGTTTTGTGTTTTCTGAATGCATTTGCCAGTGCTACAGGCAACGCATTCAGAAATTACTGCATACTTATTGAACAATTGTCATGGTTTAATTAAATTAACTCTATTTTAGCTGAACCTGGGATAAAAATTGGCCATGATATTGAAGGCGGAGTAGTCATTACACAGATTGTTATTAAGGAAGCATCTATCTAAACTATCCAGAAGCCTAGGTTCAAGTGTCCCCTTTGGGAATTCTGTTCTATGATATCAGCTCTTCTCATTTGACTCCACAGTTCTTAAGAAGCACCTCTGAATACTATTTTCATTGTTTGCTCTTACAGGATTGTTCAGAATGGTATCATTTGTGTATTGGCTTTCTTTAAACAGCAGACATTCTGACTCTTGGGGTACTTTCTGTGTGCTTTAATTGTAACTTCTTTTTGCAGGACAAAAGCTGAGCTAGATCATGAAGCTCTGATCAGTGGAAACCTGGCAACTGAAGCTAACCTGATCATTCTTGATATGCAAGAGAACATCATCCAGGTGGGAAACAGCAGAGCTGGCTTGGTACCAATCCCTCCTCCCTCAGAAGCCAGTGGCAGCAAGATTAATTTCTCCTTTTGTTCCTTAGGCAGTTCAAAATGTTTTAATTAAAGATCTTCTGTAAACCTGTATAATCTTGGAGGGAAAAAAAAAATGAATAAGAAGAATGAATCCAAAGATGAAATTGCTGTCTGCCTTACTTACACTGTTGCCACAAACCCCTCCTAATGTAGGGCATTGCACTACTGTGAATGAAAGGGAAATCTACCACCTTTTCATCAGTAGATGTTGAAACCCATTTCTACTGTCTAACCATGATCCTGGAGTTTGGAGTTTGTGCATTTGATCAGAGGATAGCAGTATGCCTGTTTAGCCTATCTGACCAGTAAATTGGAGCATGAGGAGGCAATGGGAAAGATGACACTTGCTCATCATAGGATCACTTCCCAATCCAAGATACATGAAAGACTGGACAAAAGGTGGACAGATCTTCAAGAGTCACTGCAGAAGCTGGCTGAGCTTAGAAATGCATTGGAGGGTCTGCAGCTATTGACAAAAATTTGGGACATTTTCCTCTCTGTCTTCCTGATCACTACAAAAATATTTTGACATTCCCCTGAAGCAGATGTTAACAAATTTAAAAACTGCAATCTCCAAACTCCTGGATGTGTCTCATGGACAGGAGAGCAGAACTTCAGTTCCCATGTGCCAGTTCAGGACTTCAGTTCCTACATGCCAGTTCATTGCTGAATTACCTCATGCAGTTACTACTTTTCTCATCCATGTGTAGGCAAGCTTTGCGGCAGAGTGCAGAGATAATCTTTTGGGAGGAGTTTTGAAGGTCCTGGTAAATTCTCTTGGCTGTGATCAGAGCACCACTTACTTGACTCATTGCTTTGCCACACTCAGAGCACTCATTGCTAAGGTATGCTCTTGACATACTTCTGTTTTCAAGTTTCCAATAAAGGTGTTAGTGCAGCATTTTTAGAGCAGAACTGTGTGTATTCACTTTTCCTTCAGCATTTGTTAAATATGGTTCACATATGTAAATCCAAATGCCTATCTATAGAGACTCTAAGGACTTGTAGAGCTAAGGTTATTTCATTAATCACACAAGATGGAATAACTGAATCTGAATAATCTTGTGGTTTTAGCAGTCTATTCTTAAAGATAAAAGACTTACTAAGAAAAAGGTTAAAAAATACATTTCAAACATATTTTGATTTTAATTAGAAATATTAATGCCAGGGATTGCACAGATTTAAATTATCATCAGGACTAGTTTCAAACTAATTAGACAGCAGAGATCAAGGGGATGATTCTAGGTTTCTACTTTTAGGTAGAATCTAAGCCATTAAAAGATTTAATCTTCATTCTGGCTGAAAATTAAGCCAAATCCTAATCTCTCTTTCATTTCTGATTCACCAACAAATAAATAAAGATTTCAAAATGTCTATGTGGACAGAATTCAACCCAAATTTTTTATAATATGGGTCATAATGGGTTAGGTACTTCATGAGGACATTCTAAAATGTTTAAGTCATTCTCCTACAAAGAAAAGAAGTTCCACAAAGGAAAAAATCCATTAAATGTGGGGGTTTTTTAAAAAAAAACTTTTTTAAAATGCAAATAACAAACTGTATACTCCTGTCTAATTAATGCCTGTCTGCTGTTAAAGGCAGATAGGCTGACAAAGGCAAATTACAAGGTAGATATCTGAGTAGTTATGAAATTCATAATTACATTTGCATTGTACATTACCTTTGAAAGGTAACTTCCAATTACAATAATGAATTTTTTGAAGCTATTTTTATTCTCATTGAAATAGATCTTCTAGTTAAGCTGTCTTAGTTCTGTATTTTATGAAGCAATCATTCCAGTTATTTGTATTACACTCTAGGTATATAGATGTTATTTTGCAAACAAAAATGACAGAACCCTGTGCCAACGGTTTGTAATATAAATTAGACATAAAACACCGAGATAATGTAGTGAAGAAAGGTTGGTGAATGGGTCTGAAAATGAGAAATAATATCCCATGTTCTTTCCCACACCTTTATCAGTCCTGTGTGCGTATGGATGATACTGGTGCATCTCTGCTGTCTGTGGTGAGAGTTTTAGGACAGACATCCTGCCTTCTGGGTCTGTAGTCTGCTAGGTGCGTTATGGAGACACTGTAAAGGAGGGTCTGGCATGAAAGCTGGGCAATGGAAGTCTTGTGGGGCACCATGGGAGGAAGAATGGAGGGCTGTGGAAGCATAGGGCACTGATGCAAAAAGCTAGTAATTTCTGTTTATGCTTAAGGAAGTATTTAGATGTTTCATCAACCATTATATATTTGGAAAATAGCAACTCCCTAAGCTCTATATTTTGCAATATGTGATGTTTTCAAAAACTCCTGGAGCCATGAGACTCTGAGAAGTGTTTTATTCACTCTCTTTTTGCTTCTCTTTCAAAAGAAAAAGACTGTTTTCAACCCTTTCTTCTCTATGGAAAAAGCTTGCAAAAGGAACCTATAGGAATCAGAAGTCCAAAAATAAAGAAGCATAAAATGTATTTTTTGCAAACTTTAGTCTTTGCCTGAATCTTGTGATTTTTGTGCACTAAACTAATCATGGTTTAATGACAGAAATGAAAATAATGAATGTTTTCTTCTCATGTCCCTTAGTTTGGAGATTTCCTGTTTGAAGAGGAGGTTGAACAGTGTGCTGACCTGTGTCAAAGAGTTCTCCATCACTGCAGCAGCAGCATAGATATTACAAGGACTCAGGCTTGTGCCACTCTTTATCTCCTCATGAGATACAGCTTCAGCTCTACCAGTGTAAGATTTTGAGAACAAATCTGTTTCATGCCACCTTTTTTGTGATCAGTTGAAACTGAAAATGAAGTTGTGATAATACATCTGCAGATAAATAATTAATGTGTCTCAGACACCTGAGCCAGAATTGCTAGAAATGTAGAGGGAAAGTACTTTTAATTATTGTTCATCATTTTGTTTAGGAAAACATGACTTTTTCTGCAAAATCTGTAAATGCGTCTTCAAATGGAACAGCATTATAGCAAGGACTGTACCATTCAAACCCAGTATTCTTAATTTTGTTGATTTTTTCTTTTCAATCCTGTGCTGGAACTACTTAGACTAGTTATATTCTAGTGCAATGACAACCTCAGTAGAACTACTGTATGCTTGTATTAATGGGGAGTTTTCACTAGACCCTTATTCTCAGGACTAGGCTCTGATTCTTACCGTACATATGGAACAACGTACATATCTTATGCACGTAGATCCACAGTGTTCTAGCACAAAAGGACAAGCATTAGTATTTTGGATAGCATCTGATCTTGCACAGCATATTCTCCCCTAGTTGTTACTTTAAAAGCCTTGAATATGTAAAAACTATTGGCTTTGCAAGAGGAGAAATGTCAGCAAGTGTATCATCAGGTGAAGCCCTCACAGGTCCTTTGTCCCCCAGATTTGTTTCAAGAATGTTTTCCCAGTCCTACTTCTTCGTCTCCTCCTTTGTGGGTGGGCTGATCTACACGCTCACTGACCTGTGCAGAGGGATAAAGAGGTCCCCCCTTGCCTCAAGCAAGCATATGTATTCCAAGGGACATTCTTGCCCCAAAATACAGACCTGTCAGAATTAGAGAACTTTGGCTTAGCCAGGTAAAACAGGACTGGCTTGATGCACCAGGCTACTCCTGTGAGTGGTGAGTTTAACATGATCAGTGTTAAAGCCAAGTGGGCTTGGTTTATACAGTAGACAGAGGTACGTGAACTGCTATGTGTGATGCAGTGCAGCCATCACTCTTTCATGTTTTGTTTTTTTTCTTCTGAAAGAATTTTGCAAGAGTGAAAATGCAGGTGACCATGTCACTAGCCTCTCTGGTTGGAAAATCACCTGAGTTTAATGAGGAATTCCTTCGTCGGTCCTTACGAACCATCCTAGCCTATGCTGAGGAAGATGCGGATATGCAGGCGACTCCATTTCCCATTCAGGTCAAATCTTTTATGGTATCTGTGGCTTTTATCAGGACCATTTTCATAGGAGTGTACTTGGAGGAAATCTAAGCTCTTGATCTTCCAAAGCAGTGAAAATAAGGATGTGGGGGTTATTGTATGAGTTTATTTCTAACACAACAATTTGTGGGGAAGAAGTGGAGAGCATAATTCTATACAATAAACTTAAGAAGCTCCACTGAAATCACATTACAAAAGAATTATTTCTTAGCTTTGTGTACAACAACTTTCATCTAGAACCCAGCAGGAGCTGTAGCCGGTAAGACGGAATTTGATTCACTGTTTTCAGACAAGTAGCATCATGGAAACTTCTCTTTCACAAGGAGGCAGCAGCAATAATGAAAAACACTTCAGACAATTGTCAGATGCTTTACTAAAATTCTTGCACTAACTCAGCTTGTGCAGAACACTTACAAAAACATCTGCTTATTATCAGATCGCAGGTCAACTAAAGCTGAACTCCATTAACACATAAGTTTGGATATTCTTTCATTCAGAAATAAACAGATCAAAGTGTTCCAGCTAATTTTGATTAATTAAAATATGTGTTTAAGATTTAGTATGTCAGCAGTCTTTACTGCATTGAATACAGTTGGGAAAAAATAACTTGTATGTAGTCCCTTTGGTAAGAGGGACTATAAGAAAGTAATATCATCTGGTGCAAATGTTGTTATTTTTCTAGAAGGAAAGAGTAAACACCTGAGAATGCATGTTGATCTTTGTATCACTTCAGGTAGAGGAGCTGCTGTGTAATCTGAATAGCATCCTGTCAGATACAGTGAAAATGAGGGAATTTCAGGAAGATCCAGAGATGCTTATGGATCTCATGTACAGGTGAATCTGTTTAGAATTGCTGCTAAGAAAACTCTGTAGTTAAGAGACTACAAGAACTATGTGTTTTAGGAACAAACTGCGGACAAACCCTCTAGCTGTCCTGTTTGCATACGTTCCCACTTTAGCTCAGTTGAACTGTCACAGCATGCCCAGGCTGCTGGAGTGAACATACTGCAATGGAGCAACTGGGAAGCAGGCATAGACTTGGGCAAGGACGCGAGTCAGGGACTGATGAACACTGAAGAGCAGTTTTACTCTGCTCACAGCCTCTGTGTGTCCTGCTTACCCCTGCCTAATCATTTCTTTTGCCCTGTGCTTAGTGAATCATACAGAATAAAGACAGACGTGTCTCCTTCCATACAAGCCAGTTGGAGAATTATGAATGTTCTTTCTATTCACACCTCCTTTCTGCTCTGTGTTGCTAGAATCGCCAAAGGATACCAGACATCACCAGACTTGAGGCTGACTTGGCTGCAGAACATGGCAGAGAAGCACACTAAGAGGAAGTGCTACACAGAAGCAGCCATGTGCCTGGTCCATGCTGCAGCATTGGTGGCAGAGTACCTCAGCATGCTTGAAGATCGAAACTATCTCCCAGTGGGCAGTGTCAGCTTTCAGGTAAGAAAAGGATCCTAAGCTCTGACAGCACAGGGCTGGGATGGCCTGTTCTGCTGGTCACATCCCTTCTTGTGTTAAGCAGAGTAGAAGCGCATGCATGGGGAGGAAACATTACAATGTCAGAGTATCCATCGCCATTCTTGGTAGGTTGGTTTGTTCTGGTGACTTGTGCTTACTGATGAAAACTACTACTTTAGAATCTGGCTGTCTCTAGCTTCTATTTCCAGCAGTTGGGTACCATAATCTCTTGTTTGTGAAGTAGAACCCCTCTATTATCACATGCATTTTCCTCAGGCTGTTACTTACCAATCATGACAGACGGGTCTTCCAAACTTCTTATAATCTAGGTAATTGGAATTATTCAGTTCTTTTATCATGTTCTCCAGTTCTTTACCTCTCTTCCAATTAGTAACCAATACCCTTTTGTTTTATGAATGACACAATCACCATAGTCTATATGAAGTCACATCAGAGTCAAGTTAAAATGTCTGCAAATTCTTTAAGCCTAGGAAGTATCTGTCAGTCTATGTCTCCAAAGACTCCACCATTTCTTTTGGCGTTGTTGAGCTCTCTATTCAGTAATATATTGATCTTTTCTAGTGCTTTCTTTAATTTTTTTTTTACCCTTTTTCAACCCTTCTTTTCTACATCACATAGATGGAAGCATAACTCTTTGTTAGAGTTAGATATTTTGAAGTGTAGGTATTTTATACTTATTTTATACTTATAAGATTGTGCAGTTTTTGATATCTTTACCTGAAGTGACTTCACATGCAAAATCAATTATTTTACTGATCTTTTTTTCACACATTATCAAAAGTAGAAATGGTTGAACTCTTAAAATATTCCCATATGTTGATGATTCCTCCTTTATTCTCTAATAATTGGAAGTATTTTGCAGAATCAACTCAGATGTTGTATAGACAACTACTGTTTGGGCATTATTGCCTTTATATTTCAATCTCCTTGAAAGTATTAGGTTTCTTTACTCTGATGTCAATTCAGATTAATTACAATACCTTTACTTTTTCTTTAGTAAAATTTTGTATCAGTATTTCCCAACACTTTGTCCTGGATGCAGACTGATAAACCTACCACTATCTGCTCATCTTGTCTACTTTAAAAACATGTGGTCTCCAAAGCATATTTCCTCCTCTGGAACTTCCCCAGTTTTCTAAAACTTATGGTAACTCTGTCTTGCTTAGCTTTTTTAAACTGTTGAGGAGCACTTGTTATGGTCCAAATGATTCTGAAATGGCTAACACTAATAGTGGGTGCATTCATCTTGGTATAACTATACCACCTGGAGAGTGGGGGAGGTTCCCTTCAGAATAGTAAACTGCTGTGGTTTAACCCCCTCAAACACCCCACAGCCACTCCATCACTCCCCCACCCCCCAGCAGAAATGGGGAGAGAATCAGAAGAGTGAAAGTGAGAAAACCTAAATTGAGATTAAGATAGTTTAACCGGTAAAGCAAAAGCTGCGCACACGAGCAAAGCAAGACAGGGAATTAATTCACCACTTCCCATGGGCAGGTGTTCAGTGATAATTGCTGATGATGCACATGGTAATATGTGTATTGCCTTTATTATACAAGGGACATAGAAAATTCTTCAATATGAAAGGTAAATCCAGGCAAAAGGTGAGTGAGGCATGTCCACTTTGCAAAAGACCATGAAAGCACAAGGCTTGTCATTAAGGTCCTCTACCGCTAGAATCTGGGGGCTGTAAAATATAGAAATAGATGCCTGGCATAGTTATTACAGGTTTAAAGGCAAAGAAGAGATAATTGGTGTCTGTGGCTTTCTTAGTTATTTTCAGAAATAAATCACTCTTCTGGACTCTTTTCCCTTTGCTACAAAATAGAAGGCCACATGCCATTCTGTAAAAACAGTCCTTGATTGCTGATGTTACAGAAAGGGAAGCCAGAAATGGAGCTGAATGCATGGACTGTAAAACTTGCCCTAGGTATGTGCCAGGGAGGCTAAGTCTGGTTGAAGTCACTCTTCAATAAGACTGTCCTGGTCTCAGCAGGGAGAGAGTTAATTTCTTTCTAGCAGCTGATGTGCTGTTGTGTTTGGGAGTTGGGATGAGAGCAGTGCTGATAACATACTGATGTTTTTAGTTGTTGCCAAGCAGTCAACAGCTGCTTAGCAAACTTTCCAGCTTCTCAAATTGACCTGCCCTGGTAAGAAGACAAAGGGCCCCCAGGAAACTGGGAGGGGACACCACCAGGACAGCAGACCCAAACTGGACAAAGGATATTCTATACCATGTGATGCCATGCTTGATATGGAGAGGTGGGCCAGGAGGCTGTGCGGCTCAAAAACCAGCTGAGCATTAGTTTCAGGTGGTGATCAACTGTGTTGTACATCATTTGTTTTGTATAT
>VZTU01022135.1:7352-33576 GCA_013400835.1 Zapornia atra | reverse complement strand
GTGGTGGGAAAGGTGCTCCCTGGATGTAACAACCAAGCCCCAGCAGCAGCTGAATTTCTCACCCAGCCAGTTGCAGCCCTTTGACTGGTCATCACTGGTTTTTTTACTCCCAGTGAAAAACCTCCCCTGAGATGCCCAGTGGCTCCTGCTGCATTCCTGAGGCTCACTCAGCTCCCCAAGAAGGTCTGGAAATCATTGAGCACCCATCACTCCCCCTTCTCCTTCTCCTTACAGCCCCCCACAGCCCCCACCAGCCCTGGCTCAGCATATGTGCAGCAGCAACTATTTAGTGAGGTGATCAATCACAAATCTCTCTCTATATATATTAAAAAAAACCCCATATATATTTAATAAATATCTTAATTTGGATAAGAAAATGAAATGCTTCTCCCAGGTCTTGTAGCTGATCACCTCTGGCATCCATCCTGCCTTTCTTAGCCTTGATCAGGGGAGGTGCTGTACCAGGAGGTAATTAGGGATCATAGAAGCAGTTCAATTAGCTGCAGCTAATGCCTCTTATTAGCATTTCGTTGGAGCTGGTGGAGTTTCTTCAGCTGAAACATGTAAACAAGCTCCAACAGCCCCAGAGAAAGAGCCAAGAGAGGAGCAGGGGCAAAGGAAGGGCAGGGAAACCACAGAGCAGCATGAGAGGGGCAGTGGGGGGCTGGCCCAAAGGGGGGCAGGGTTGTGGGAGTTCAAGGGGGCTGCGTGTGGTGGGAGGATTTGGGGAGGTTCTGTGTCTGGGCAGGAGGATGTGGGGGTGATGGGGAGAGTCCTGGTGTCACATCAAGCTGCCAGGGGGGGATGTGGGAGGTCCTCAGTAGGAACCCAGTGCCCAGAGTGGAGCATCTGTGGGCAGGGAGTGATCCCTGGGTGCTCCTGGCAGGGGCATCCCCTCTTTTGGAGGCTCCAGCTGAGGATGCTCCAGTTTGGCCTCCTCCCCAACACCATCGAGTCCTTGGCCATCCCAGACCCCACATCCAACCCCTGAGCTCATAAACCTGCCAGCCTGTTCCATCCCAGCAGCCACACCATCCGGGGGCTGGACCTGCTGATCTCCTGAGGTCCCTTCCTACCCCTGTGATTGGCCTCCTGCACCCACCCTGCCCCCCAGAAGCTGCTTCCCACCATCCTGGTGCCAGAATCCCACTTCAGGTGCAAACAAACCCTGACTCCTTTGGGGTACATCCACCTCTGGCTCAAACACCTTCCCTCTGCTGCTCCCCAGCCCAACTTCTCTTTGGGGAGCAATCAGACGCTGCAGGTTTTGAGGTCAAACCCACCAAACACTCTCCTGCACCCCCTGGGACACCCACTGGGCTCTGCAGCATCTTCTCCTCTGCACTAATCACTGTGATCATCTCCTGCTCAGCCTCTCCTGGATCCCACAGCTCCCTCCCCTTCTTCACCTCCTTCCTCATCCAAATCCTCTTCCAGCTGGCTCCTCCTCTCCTTTTCTTCCTTCTCAAAGGGTCTTTTCTTCCTCCTGTCAAGAAACTTGTGGACTAACCCACCTGTTGTGTGGCTTTGAGAGGTGAGTCAGTGGTTATGAACCCCTGTTCCTCAGGTGACAACCTCTTCCCAGCTGCAAGAGGAGAAGAAAGCAACCCCTGTCCTCTTCACCTGCTCCCTGGTAGCTCTGGAGGTGGCTCTGCCTTAAATACAGACCCTGCTTCAAGAGAAGGAACCCTTCTCCAGCTCTCTTTGAAGCTCAGAGCTCTGGGGAGGGTGCCAGCAGACAGGCTTTGGGCTCAGAGAATGTGTGTAATAAGGGACAATTAGGTGGCAGCAAACATCTAATTATCAAATGTATCAGAGCTTCTTACCCTGCCTGGAGCTGAGCAGGTGCCTTGTGCACAGGAGCCTCCAAGCATCACATGGGAGAAGTGTTTTGGAGTGAAATCCCAAGGAGCTGAGGGATGCAGACAGGTTCTCCTGCTGCTGCAGCAGCATCTGGAAGGGAACAGCTTCACAGGCCACCACGTGCCCTGTCCTGGGGGACAGAGGACCAGCTCCTGCCTGTGCCCTCTTTGGGAAGTGCCCCAAGCAGATGCTACAGACCCCAGGGGTACCAGGGTCCTGCTGGAAGCAGCAGAGCTGCCCAAACCCCCCCTCACTTCACTGCACAAGGATGGAGCCAGCAGAAGAGGTGTCTTACCCCAACCCAGCCCTCTGTACCACCCACTGTCTCACCCTGGGCATTGGAAAACACCCCAACTCCCTTCAGCATCAGCTTGGGGTTATAACCCCCCCATGGTGGTAGGGAACACTCCCTCACCTCTCTTCTGATGGAGAAGGGCTGCTGCTCCCAACGCCCCAGCTCAGCTTCCCAAACCTCCTTCCCCAGGCAGCTCCTCTCCACCCACCTCCTGGGACAGAACCCACCCCAAAGCACGAGCTGCTGCCTCATGGGCGGCCTCAGACCTTGTTCTTCAGACCCTTGGACCGAGGTGGTGAGGCCAAAACAGGTCCTGCCCCCCTGTCCCTGCAGCGAGCTCCCTGCTCAGCTGGTCCAGGGCCAGGCAAAGCCCAGAGAGCAGCATCCCTGGGGGACAGGGGACACTTGCTGGTGGCTGGGGAGCAGCTGAGGCCAGTGTTCACCCCACTTCCAGGATGAAGTTGGCAGGAGAGAGCCTGACTTTTCCATCCAGCTCTAAAGTGCTCTCAAAGTGATCTAATTTATCACTGCAGCAGCAGCAGCCAGGCAACTGCTCCCCCAGCTCTTGCAATCAGGGGATGACTTCATGTCAGCAGAGGGGGCCAAGTTCTTTGTCTGTCTGTGGCTCTTGGGTCCTCACCACATCTTGCTGGTCTGCTTGGCCTTTCCATCCCTCTGCTGGGCTGGGGTTTGCTGGGTGAGCTGGTTAAGCCTGATGATCTTAAAGGTCTTTTCCAGCCTTGTGGTTCTGGCTTCGTTGATGGCTTTGGAGCAAGTTCACAGTCCCTGAGAGCATCCCCAATGATGCACGTGGAGATGACCCCTTTTTGGGCAGCTTTTGATGATGAGAACCTTGGGTGTCTCCTACCAAGAGGGCAGCATGGCTCTTAGGAGCACCTCCCCTCTGGAGAGAGGCTGAGGGAGCTGGGCTGGTCCAAGTTTTGATCCACAGCAGGAAAGACCCCAAATTACCTGAATGGAAACAAGGAGGAGACAGCAGCCCCTGAGGTCACTGCACCATTGGTGATCCCAAGTTATCCCAACACCTCCTTCCAAAGCGTGGTACAGCCCCAGCAGCGTTAGGAGAGGCACAGGAGGAGCAGCCCAGCCCAGCTACAGCCTTAGGAAGAGCAGCCCAGCCCAGCTGCAAATCAAACTTTGTGCCCTTAAACCCCACAGTGAGAAGAGGGAGCAGATAGGAGGAATGGGGAAGGGTTGGGGGGAGAGATGTCAGACCTTCTGAGAAGCAGGTTGCCATGGAGATCGGCTCATTTAACCCAATAAGGGTCAGGCAACCCTTGGTGTTCAAGTTAATTTAATTAAAGAGGTGGGAAGGATGAGGAAAACCATCTGGCACAGAGCTCACTTTGGGATGCTGCTGCAGGATGCTCCACGCCAGGGTCTGGGTGGCATCTCCAGCATCACAGGGCTGCTGGTCACCAGTGCTGGAGGAGCTAATGGGAGAGGAAGGACCAGATTAGTGGGGGGGGGTGGAACCAGGGAGGAGATGAGCTTTGCACTGCCTCACATACCTCCACAAGGCTGCCCCAGCACATCCCTCCTGGGACAAGGGAGTTTCCAGCTGCACTGGATGCTCTCTGCGATGGGCTTCTTGCCTGAGCTGCTGGTAGCAGGGCTTTATCTCCCTTCTGACTTGGAAATGTGGATAAAGCAAAGCTGGCAAGGTAATTATTCCTCACTGTCAAACATTGCTCTTGGTTTGCTGTCTGCAGACAGCTGGAGAGGGATGAATCCCTTTGTGTTCACAGCAGCCTTGGATTGGCTCCAGGAAGAGGTGCAAACAGGCAGGGGAGTTTCAGATGAACCTGCCCCCTTTGGCAGAGGTTTCACTCTGGCTGTGTCTAAGCTTGGAGAAAGGGGGCTCATCTGAAGGGAGAGGGCAGCTTGGATGGAGCCCAGAGAGGGGGTGGGTGCCCCATCCATCCCTGGGGGTGTTCAAGGCCATGTTGGCTGGGGCCCTGGGCAACCTTGTGTAGCTCCAGGCCTGGAGGTTGGTGGCCCTGCCTGTGGCAGGGGGTTGGAGCTCTGTGACCCTTGGGGTCCCTCCCAGCCCAGCCCAGGCTGAGATTCCATGATTCTATGAAATCCCAGGAGCCTTCAGTCTCCTCACCAGCACAGCTCAGGTGCTCCCTGCCTCCACGTCCCTCCCATATCCCCCCCCCACCATCACACAGACACAGGCTCAGGGGTCAGCAGCCCTCACACTCACCCCCAGGGAAGGACATCCAGCTTCCCAGTGCCAGCTGCAGCCTGGGCATCACAAGCCCAGCTCAGGATGAGCAGCAGGACCGTGGGTACCCACAGCAGAGCTCAGGCACCGACCAAGGGCAGGGACCTGAACCCCACTGCAGCTCCTCAGCAAAGGGTGGCAGCTCCTTCTCCCCTCTGAGCCCCAGACATCAGTGTGACCACACAAACCCTGCCCTGAGGGCCATCCATAACATGGAGAAGGGTGTGAGCACCAGCCACAGACTCCAGAACCTTCTCCAGACAGCACAACCCAGTCAGGGCAGAGGAAGCAGCACAGGGGTGCACCCGAAGGTCTGTCTGTCTGTCTGTCTAGTGTCCAGCACTGTGAGCAACCCCATCTCCTCCCAGCAGGTCTCCAGCAAGTCCTCTCCACACCCACCTTGGAGATGCCTTGGGAACCCTGGATTGTTTCAGGTGACTCTGAAGGGGTCTCAGTTGGACTGGGAACCCTCACCCCTCACCCAGGGACAAAATCCCAGGCACACTGAAGGAGGCATCAGGATTTTGTTGGGCTGAACCCTGACTCCAGCAGCCACACTGACCCTGTGTCTCCATGGAACGCTGCAGGGTGTTCAGACACCCAGCTGGGTGGGTGCTTATGGGTCTCCTCACCTGCAGACAGGATCTCCCTGCTCTCAGCAAGACGAATCCCTCCTTGGATGCACAACACAAGCGCCTTCACCTCCCTGCACTCCCCTCATGTGCTTTAACAAGCAGCCAGGGGAGTAAAATGGGAATGAGTCATGAAGGAACTTCTTCTTCTTCTTCTTCTCACAGCTCCACACGAGCAGGGAGCTGCACGTTACCCAGCTGATGGCAACAGCCAGGAGAAGCCATCCCACCACACAAGGCAAAGGTGTTTGTGACCTTCACCCAGCCAAGGTTCACAGAGGAACCTCTGCAGATCCTCTGCTGGCTCAGCAGGAGGATGCTCCGTGCTGTGGAGCTCTCCTGACTCCCCTCTTCTGCCCCAAAGCCAGTGATTATTTCTCTGTCTGTGGAGTTTTTCCTCTGTGGCTGCTGAAAACAACCCTCAGCTCTTCAGGATTCACTCACCAGTATCTCTATCAAGCTTTCAATACCTCCACAGCCCTTCCAGGGGGCTGAGGGTCTCACCTGGATTCCCAACCCTGTGAGCATTGCTGTGGGGTGGCCTTCCTCCCCCAGCACCCTGTTCCACCTGTATTAAAGACATCCAAGCTTTTCCATCCCTTTTCAGACAGAGCTGTTTGCTTTGCTGGCTGAATCCAGGAGAAGGAGGGAGGGATGGAGGAGTTTGGACCACTGAGCCTCAGTGTCTCTGAGCCCAGAGAGGGACTTCTCCCTGGTTATATAGTTCAGCCTGGCTGCTGCTGAAGTTGGACATCCCAAAGAGGAGGAGGAGGAGGAGGAAGAGGAGGAGGAGAGTTCCACCACTGAGTAGTTTTAGCACCAGTTTGGGGGGGGGTTTAATCCACCCAGTCATTTCTTTGCTGCACACAAACTCCAGCTTTCCCTTGAAACGTTTTCACAGCTGCTCCAAAGCTCCCCAACATCATTATGATGAGCTCCAGGTAGGTATCACCCAGGATGTGTTGAATATCTTTGCCTCTCTCATAAAATATTGACAGTTTTGGGTCGGTTTGGAGCTTTTTTCTAAAACACCATCTCTGGTTTTCCCAGGCTGGCCCAAGAAACCCCACGTGGCTGAGTCAGTAGAGATGGGCAGAAAATTGATGGCCCAGAGATGATGCCCTTTGTTGGGCTGAGACTCCAGGTCTCTGCTCTTCCTTTTCCTGGCTGGAAGTCCAATCTGCATGTGGTTTGTTTGCATCCAGCCCGAGATGGATGGTGCCCAGGTTTAATGAGGTCGTGTTTTCCCACCAGCTCCATTTGCAGCCATTTAATGCTCAGCTCTGAGCAGGAGATTGAGTTAAAGGCTACTTAAAACTCTATGATGCAGACAGGAATTCTGCTCAATTCTTTCTTCTTTTACTTACTTGTTCTGAGCATCTCCAGGGTAAAGGTGAAGCCCACGGTTCAGCTCTTGGAGAAGGAGCCAACCTGGTACCCCTGGATGATGCTGCTGCTACTGAGACACCCCAAGACCTTGCTCCTGATGGGCAGAGGAAGCATGTATCCCCCACAAAGGGTAAAACCATCATCACAGCAGTGTTGATGCTGGGAGACTTCAGGCAAACCTGCAGTTCTGGTGATGGAGAAACATCTTCCAGAGACCTGAGAACGGGCAGAGCAGCAGGGAAGAGGGAAGAGGGATGAGCTCCTCCCTGCTCTGGGCTCAGGTTCGATCTTGGCAGCTCTGAGATGGAGATTTCTGCTGGGTCTCTTGCAGAGGATGCAATTCCCTGACTAAATGGAGATGTCAGGAGCTGTTAGGTACCTGTGCTGGTAACTGCACAGAGAGAAGAGATCTTCCAGCCAGGAGGCGGCTCCATTGGGATGGGTTTGGAAGTGTCACTCTGCAGCAGCTGCTTTGCAACCTCAGAGGGTTTCCTGTGGCTACCAAGGGAAACTGAGGCCACACACAGACCTGGGGGCTCAGCTTCTACCTGTGCTGTGGTGTTCCCCCAAGCAGGGGCAGTGGTGGGCAGCCCAGCCCTGAAGAGCTGCACGCTTCCCCAGGTCCCTTTGCTGGTGAAGCCGTGGCTGCAGCAGACACCAGCAGCCCCCTGATGTTTGACCATGGGCCCTCACCTCTCTCTCATTGTACCTGGGCACAGTCCATGGTGAAACCAGCTGCTGCTATTCCCAGTTTTCCCTTTAAAGGCACCGTGAAGGGAGAGCTCTGGGCACATCCCTTTGGAACAGCTGCCTCTGCAGCGACTGCACTCCTGGTTCCCTCTCAGCTGCTGTTGGGTTATTCATTTTCTCTGTCAAAACCTTTTTATTCACTGGGAATCTCAGCAGAGCTCTTCACTTGTTAACATCCCTGATTAGATTTCCTAGTCTCTAACACAAGGATTCAGAGAGACTCCCCCTCTTCCCCCTGTTTAAAGGGCACAGACCACATGCTGAAAGGGATGGGACTGAGCAGACCTGCTGGCTGAGGCCACACACAGCTCAGCACAGAGGTGGTACCCGACACACACGATACCCCAAAGACTCCCCAGGCAGCCCTGGCAACGCTGGGCTTCCTGACCCCATGGGTGCAGCTGTCCTGCCTGCTGCACCCCCTGCCATGGCTAGAAGGGATGCAGGAAGCCTTGCATCTGTCTCCAGGACCTCCTGGCTGCAGTCCAGTCCTCCTAAACCTGTGCAGGGAGGGAAGAGAGAAGGAAGAAGGTGAGAAACCCCTTCCCTATGTGTTGTTTCAGTATGAACAGCAAACCCTCTGTGCTTCAGAGGGTGGCTGCAGGGCAGGCAGGGCAGCGTGAATCAGGGCTTGGCACTTCTCCAGCCATCAGCATCTCTTTCCTTGGCTGGCTCAGGATCTGTCTTGGTAAGGTGGAGCCCTGGGAGTGGATTCCTCTCCCTCCCAAGGGCTGTTCTGCACCTGAGGTGGTCATTTGAGACTGGGGTCTCCTCCCCACCATCACCACACGCTTCCCTTTCTCCAGGTCCTCATTCATTCACCTCCCTCCCGTAGCACAAGGCTCTGGGGTGCCTCCCCTGCCCCAAAGATCTCACACTGGTGGTGGGAGAAGCCAGGGAAGGAGACCCTGTCCCAGCACTTGCATCACAGGCTTCAGCATTAGTCCCTCACCTGCTTGTAGGAGAGGGCTCTCACACCTTGGAGGGCTTCACCTCCTGTGCTAATGTGAGGTGCTTAAGGAGAGGGCTTCTAGAGGGGTGGAAATCTGGGGGTGGAGGATTCAGGACACACCAAGCAATGCCCAGGCAGCTGAGAGTTAACCAGGCAGCAAGGCTGAGGGAAGATTATTTCCTCAGCCCTGTCCAACTTCATTGCTCAACGAGCTGGGACCACAGAGCCCAGAAAGCAAGAAGGGGACTGAGCTGAGCCTGAGCCAGCATCTCTCCATTCCAGCACCTCACAGTGATCATCTGCTTACTGTCAGCTCATCCAGGGATGTATTTCCTCTCCTCCCCTTCACCACCAAGTCTTTCCTTGCCTGCTTGGGGCATTCCTTCCATCAATCTCAGCTCCAACATCAGCAGCCAAAGCCCAGCGTTGCTCCAAGGGAAGGGCAGGCTCAGTGTGCAGCTCCTGCTGCTGAGGAGGAGGTCTGGTGAGATGGAGAAGAGCTGCTATCGATTCAGCTCCACCTCCCAAAGCCCTTCCCCTTCCTGCATTAAGGGCTAATTTTAGCCTGGAATGATTTGATAATGAGGGTCATGTTCATCATGCAAACCCACTTGGTTTCCTGCCCAAGGTGGACAGGCAGAAGGTTTCCAGGGCTGCCCATCCCTGCTCCAGGACCTCCACCCCATCCCTCCCCATTCTCCCCTCCCCAAGGGGCAGCGAGCTTTGTCCCCACACGGTTTGGGCTCCCTGCTCATGGGTTTGCAGCCTGCAGACAGACCTCAGCCAAGCCTGGCTTTATTTTTAAGCTGAACCAGATTACCTTAAGGACTGGTCTTTCAGGAAACCAAATGCTTGGAGCACACTCACTCCTTAATCTTCTACTAATCATCTACTAATGGGCCAGAGCCACAAACTTTCCCTCTGCTCTGTAATCCCTCCTCCTCCATGTGGCTCCAGGGAACAGCTGAGTTTGCAATTTGACATAAGGATGCTTAATTCTGGTTACTGATAGAGCATCCCCTGCTCCCAACTGGTGGGGATAACTTCAGAAACAAGCATCTTCTTCAGGGATGGAACAAATCTGCTCTTCCAGCTCTTTAAAGATGGGATGAGCTAGAATATAGAATCAGGGAATCATAGACTGGGATGGGTTGGGAGGGACCCCAAGGGTCACAGAGCTCCAAGCCTCCTGCCAGGTTTGGGAGGGACCCCAAGGGTCACAGAGCCCCAACCCCCTGCCACAGGCAGGGACACCAACCTCCAGGCCTGGAGCTACACAAGGTTGCCCAGGGCTCCATCCAACCTGGCTAATGTGCTCGAGGACATGGCCTGGGTCATACCCTGGCCTGTCAAAGTGTGTGTCCCTTGCCAGGGGCCATTTGGGTCTGTGTGTCCAGAAAAGCCCAGGTAACTTGTTCTCCTCTCCCAAACTCTCCAGCTTGTTACTGGTTTTGAGCTGACAGGGGAGAAGGGAGCTCACAGCAACGAGGGGAAGGAGCAGAGTAGAAGTAACCTGAGCAAGGACAGGAGCAGGATCAGCTCCCACAGAGACACAACGTTGGTTTTAAAGCTCCTGGCTCATGGGGATCAGTAAATGACTTGAAGAATTTCAAACCAGCCACCTCTGGTCTTCCCAGCACCAGTCCCAACAGCAGACAGCAAGGGAAGGCTGTAAGGGCAGGGTAAGCACCCCCAGCATGCTTTCTCAACCCCCAGTGACCTGTGGCTCAGGGATTTCCCAGGACCAAGATGGTATCTTCACATCTAATGGCCCTTGATGCATTTCTCACCCATTAATGTGTCCAGCTGCTTCCTGAATCCACACAGACTGGCAGCATCCACGGTGTCCTCAAATAACCCCCATGCTAAGTCAAGGATTTCCTTCTGGTTGTTTACAAAACCAGGAAAACTTTGGAAACCAAAGCTCCCATTTCTCCTTGGACACCCTGGAGCCTGTTTCTCCTTGGACACCCCGGAGCAGAGCTGCAGTGCAGCTCTGGGTGCCAGTTTGGGAGCAAAAGAGATGCCCAAGTGATGGGAAGCAGATGCCAATGCAAGGAACTGCTGCTGCTTTAACAGCCAGAGGAAAGCAAAGTGATTTTGGGAGTGCCCCTGTCCTCTGCTTCGGTCCCCTGCTGCCCTGGGGGGTGGGATGGGGGTCCCCAGCAATGCTGCTCACACGGCACAGCTCATCCCCTCTCCTCCCTTCTCTGACCCACACAGAATTCCCTATATCCCATTAACATCTCCCTAGTACAGACTCACATGCCTGGAGCTCCTGGTTTCACTGCTGGTGATGGTCCAGGCTCCTGGCCATGCTGGGTGCCCAAGCTGATTCTCTCTCCAGTGATTTCATCCCACTGGAAGGGCTGGAGAGTCACTCCTCCCATAACAGGCTGGGCCAAGCCTGCAAGAGAGGGTGTAGGACAGCAGGACTGAGCAGGATTCATCCCCTTCCCTGGTGTTTCCCACTGCACACTGTTATCCCCCAGCTTTACAACCTCCCTGGCTCTCTATTTATATCGAGGGAGCGTGCAGGCAGGGAGCAGCAAACAGGCTGCTATAAATAGTCCCATCAGTAATTAGCTGCAGAACTATTAGTTAAATAGGAAAGCGTGTCAGTGAGAATTGGAACTGGCAACCCCTGGGCTGGGGTACCTGAGCCACTGCCCATCCCAGCCAGGGGCTCTGAGTGACCTGAGAGGGAGCAAGGACCAGCCTCATGCCCCTGCTGCAGCCCAAGGGGAGCACAGAGCAAGCAGCAGCACAGCACACAGAGCTCAAACATGCACCTCTGGCAAGGTGGCAGATCATGGTCCCACTTCCACCACCACCTCCATCCATGCCCAGGGGCTGGTGAATCCTTTTCCACCCGTTTTTGCCCCAGAGCATCGCTGCCAGCTAAAAACCAGCTGCCCTGCAGCGATGCAGGGGTGTCTGACACCAAACCTGCTCCTCCAGCAGCCTGCTGGGTATCATTTGTGCCTGCGGAGGACAGAAGTCCTGTCCTGAGGGCTGGTGGTCCCTACC
Source organism: Zapornia atra (assembly GCA_013400835.1). Taxonomy (NCBI): domain Eukaryota; kingdom Metazoa; phylum Chordata; class Aves; order Gruiformes; family Rallidae; genus Zapornia; species Zapornia atra. Next base: position 22,414 of record VZTU01022135.1, on the reverse strand, counting down.
AGCTCCCTGATGTCCTTGCTCTCCACAGCCACTTTGTTAGGGCAGCGCCGGTCCTCGAGGAAACCCAGGACACACACACACCGCTGCTCAGGCGTGATCCTCCTCCAGAGACACTCCAGGAAGGGGCTCAGCCCCAGCACAGAGGCTCCCCGAGCGCTGGGTCTCTGCCAGCCCACCCACCACCAGCCCTGCGCTCTGTTTCCCACCCGCCCCTGGCAGCCTGTGCGCTCCCAGCCCTGCTCCCTCTACTTGTGCTCAGCGACAGATTGCTCTGCCCCCTTCCCTGCTGCTCCCTGGGATGGCTCCAAGCACTGGCCTGGCTTGGTGGGGCCAGCTGAGTGATTCACACCGGTGGGGTGGGGGTTGTGTAAGGTGGGGCTCTGTGGGGGCTCCTGGCAGAGCCCACAGGTCTTCTCCATGAGAACCAGGAGGGAATCACTCCCACCACCCCGCAGGAGCATCACTGGAGTCACAGCTGCCCAGAGAAGCCTTGGAGCCACCAGCCCTGGTGAGGAGGGGTCAAAACACACGTAGACGTGGCACATGGGTTACTTGGCGTGGTGGGGTTGGGCAGACAGTTGGACTCCATGATCACAGAGGGGTTTTTCCCAACCTTAAAGATCCTCTGATACGAAGAATCATTGAGGGGGGTGGGATGGGAATGCCCCTGTTCATGCAGCAGCTGCCACCACAGCTCCTGCAAAGGGTCTCGTGGCCCAGGGCTGCTCCGCTTATCAGCCCAGCCAAGCAGTTTGCATGCCAGCTGGCTGAGCGTGGGGAGAGCTAACCTGGGCCAGACATCTGCAAGACATCATTCCAGGCTGCTTCCCACCCTGCAGGGACCACAGGAGGGGAAGAGGGAGGTGGAAGCTCTGGCTGGAGGAGCGCAGGGTCCTCACGGGCACTCTTTGGTAGCACAGAGGCTTTGGTGGAGGAGGACCTCACAGGGATGTGATGCAGGGGGATGGGCTGGTGGGATAAGGCAGCAGCACGGTGAAGGACATCAAGGGGAAGCCAGGACATGCTGCTTCCCAGGAAACTGCCAGCAAACTTGCATAGAGACTAAGAATATTCCCAGCCTGACCTCACTGAAGCCTTGGACCGCTTGTCTACGGAGAAGGGCTCAGCCCTCGTGCCTGGATGAGAAGCCAAAACCATCCCATGGGTGATATCCAGGTTTGCATAAATGACAGGTGTCCCCTCGGTCATCCAGGAGGTTTGGAAGAGCCCCTGTGCACTGGAGCCCTCAGTGTGCTTCCTGATGGCTCCCACAGCTGCCTTCCCATTCGGGGATGGAGACGACTTGACCCAGCGGCGCTGGACGGTGACACCTCCCAGCACGTGGGATGACAGGCAGAGCACACACGTGGGGCAACACACCAGAGCATCAGCCTCTTGGACAGACCAGTGCCTCCCCAAGAGCTCCTGGCTGGAGGAGGCTGGGAAACACTTCCAAGAGCCCCACACGTGGCAGAGCCCAGCTCGCCTGTGTTTGGGGATCCTGGCCAGCAGCAGCCTTCACAATCTGTTTTTGCCATTTGTTTTCTGCTCCCCTGTTGTTCTCTCTGTGGGGATGATATCAGCAAAAGCCAAGCCACACAGGCCCCCGGGGTCATCCTGCTTCCCAAGCAGGAGCCCTTCAGCTGAGAAGGGTTTGCTTGGACGTACAGACCCACAGCCAGTGCCAGAGAAGATGCTCAGCCCCAGGGCCCCAGAGCTTCGTGTGGTGCCGTGGTCAGGAGTTCCCCACACCTCCAGGATCATTTCCTCCTCTTCATCCCAAATTCACTCATTTTAACCCCTCCTCTCAAGACACTTTGCTTCCCTAGCATGTCCCCATCCTCACTGCGCCTTAACTCCTCTCATATTCTCCCTGCCTTAGCCCAGCAATTCCAGTTTTCTGGAATCTCTTCCCAGCACAGCGCTGGGGATTCCCAAGCACATGGAGAGGCATTTCTGCCCCTGCCCTTTACAGCGCTCCCATCCCACGTTCTGCCCCCTCACTCAGAATTACCCCCTCACACAGCTCCCTAAAAGAGCTCAGCTCTGTTTGTCTGAAAGGTTTTCAGGCTCTGAGAGGGGCTCATCCATCAGCCAGAGATTTGGCAGCTTTCCTGGGACTGCCAGTTCCCAAGAACAAACAGCTGCAAAGGCACCATCCTCTTCCCGGAATCGGGGAGGAGCACACATGGCTTCAGCCCATTGCAGAGGAGCAGCCACACACCGCAGCCACTGCCCTGGAGCCAGCAGAGCTGGGCTCACACAGCACCCCAGAGCGATGGGAGAGGGAAAGGACCTCAGAAAGACCATAGAATCATAGACTGGGCTGGGTTGGGAGGGACCCCAAGGGTCACAGAGCTCCAACCCCCTGCCACAGGCAGGGACACCAACCTCCAGGCCTGGGGCTACACAGGGTTGCCCAGGGCCCCATCCAACCTGGCCTTGAACACCCCCAGGGATGGATGGGGCACCCACCCCCTCTCTGGGCAGCCCCTTCCAGCCCCTCACCACTCTCTCTGCACAGAACTTCCCCCCCATCTCTCCTCCAACCCTTCCCTCCTCCAGCTTCACCCCATCCCCCTTGTCCTGCCAGTCTCTGCCCTGTAACAAGCTGATTCCCCTCCTGTTCCTCTGCTCCCTTCAGGGACTGGAAGGCTGCTGGACAAGGGGGGATGGTTTAAACTGGGAAAGGGGCGATTTAGGTGGGATATTAGGAAAAAGTTCTTCAGTATGAGGGTGGTAGATCCCTGGAGCTGGGATGGGCAAGCCCCATCCCTGGAGACATCCAAGGTTGGGCTTGATGGGGCTCTGATCAGCCTGACCTAGTGAAGATGTCCCTGCTGACTGCAGGGTGGGACTAGATGGGCTCTGAAGATCCCTTCCAAACTAATGCATCTTGTGATTCTATGAGTCTATTTCCTCTCATCCTAGTGCTAGTTACTTGGGAAAAGGGACCATTCCCCTCTTCCCCCTACTTCCAGGGAGGGCAACCAGGTCTGTCCGGGCTGGGGAGATGTGGCAGGAGCTGCTGGGACACCAGCACCACGAGAACATGCAGGCAGCAGACAGACAGTCAGACAGACACTGCTGGAAGGGGGAGAGATGTCCCTGGACTCAGAGGAGACCACGAGGAGTCTTCTGCACCTCAAAGCCAGGCAGCTAAAGCAGAGCCTGGGAGCACTCCTTGCTTCTGCACGTGGGCAGGGATGAGTTAAACAAACCCTTCTCAGCCCTGTTCAATCTGATCTGTCCTTCTACCACATCTCTGTTGAGTATTTTAGCTCAAGCCACAATAAAACCTGGCTTGTTTGAGGTTTAAAAGCCTCTTGGTTCCCTTAGAAAGCCGTCTGCAAGAGCAGATCAAGACAGATCACCACAAAGCTCTGGCCAGCGCTGCCTTCACATTTATTTAAACCAGAGCAATTCACCTGTCAAATATGAGGTGCCCAGAGCAAGCTGAAACACTTTCTGGTCTCCAGCAACTGTAAAAGAAGTCAAGACATCAGATTCAACACCCACGGAGGTGCCTTTCCCTGCACACCTACACACAGGCAGCTTAACCCAAAGCTGACTGGTCACGAGTCAGATCTGCTGGGTGGCTGCAGAGCCTAAACAGCAGCACCAAGGGCCACTGGAGATGGCCTGAGGCACTCAAGACCTGCTGTTGGAGGACAGGATGCAGTGGGCACAGCGTGTGGGGCCAAGCCTGGAGAAGAGATGCCTCCAGGGAGAGCTCTGAGCCCTTTCCAGTGCCTGGAGGGACCTACAGAAAAGCTGGGAAGGGCTGTTTGTAAGGGCAGGGAGTGATGGGATGCGGGGTGATGGGTTTAAATTAGAACAGGGGAGGGTTAGATGAGACCTTAGGAAGAAGTTCTTCCCTCTGAGGGTGGTGAGACCCTGGCACAGGGTGTCCAGAGAGGTGGTGCCAATTCAATGCATCCCATGATACGATGATTCTGTGACTCCTAGAGCCCAGGTTCACCTGATGATGACAAACCAAGGGCCACCTACCTTGAGACGTCCAGAGCCTGATACTAATTTCTACCAGCAGATAACAAACAGCCACCTCAGAGGTCACATTTCACTGAGCGATTCCAGCAACTGGCCTAAAGTTGCAGCCTCATCAACACAAAGGGGAAGAAGCTTATTGCACAAGGAGGGCTGCCTGCCTGGTCATGAGGTCTGGAGTAACGTCATCCCAGTGATATTTAGCAGAGGAAAGGACCAGCCCCGTGCTTAGGCACCCATCCTAAGGACCACTGCTCATCAGAGCCCATCAGAAATGAGACAACTCGGTTGGTTCAACACAGCAAAGCGAAGGCAAAGGAGAGACAGGATGCCAGGGAAGCCAACACCATGGAGGGAGAAGACCTATTTAATCCAAAGCACAAACTGGCACGAGAATAAATCAATACAAATTTGCCATGAACACAGGCTGAAAATTAAAAGGATGCTAACCACCAGAGGAGAAATCCACTGAAACAACCTTTTAGACAAGCAAAAAAACCATCCCGATGTCAGGACAGCCTCTGAACCACTTCTAGTTCATCAGAGGACAAGGACAATAGTGGACAATGCATTTAATGTCTTAGAAACCTGTGTATACAAACATTAGAAAGAGAACAAACAGGAGCAGCTCCAATTCTTCATACAAAGCAAAATTCTGATTTAATTGGCATAACGGGCTTGTTGGGATAACTTAGGTCTGGAATATTAATTTCCAACTGTAGAGCTCGCTCGGGAAGGGCGAAACAAGGAGAAGAAGGAGGATCTCCAGAGCATAGGTACTGAGCATCCACTGGATATGAGACTGCAGGAGGAAAGAGGCTCTGAATAAAAATGAAAGAAGGAAAAATGGGTGTTACTAGAGCAGAGGCATACAGAAATTCAGCTAGGAAGAGAAAAAAGACCAGCCATTTTAATGAGTGGTTCACAATTTCCTCCAAAAAAAAGCCAGTATTTGGTGGTGACAAGGGATTTTAGCTGCTTAGAATTGCTTGACAGGGATCCTGTAAATCACTGAATGCTTGGCAAGTTTTATGACTGCATTGGCAGAACAGCTCTTATCCAAAAGGTAAAACAGACAAACCAGAACCCTAAAGCTGGAGTTTTCCTTGGTTTGATTCTGGTCAAAAGGGAAGAAACACAAGGAGGGGGAAAAAAACCTCATCAGTTCCTTCATAAACCACTGAAATTAGTGAGGAAGAGGCCATTGAGGTGAAATCTGCACTGGTGATGAAGAGAACTTGTGGTTACTTAGAGAAAAAAAACAACCCAGCAACAGAAAACTAACCTGATGAGGAAGCAGCAGGAGGAACTTAGATAAAGACCAGCTTTTCAAAATAAGAAACTTGGCACTGACGTCAAGGGAAGGACAGAAGTGAAAGACATGAAGAAAACTTGAGGTTCCTTGGGGTGGGTAGTTAGGAAAAGCACAGGGAATTCAGCCCAAAGCCGGAGGGTCGCGGCTCCAAACTAGACACAACCTCAAAGGAGTCCATGACTTTCACCAGGGAGGGCTCCTAGACTTGCATGGCCCCAGTGTTGAGCAGGTTTCTCCAAGAATCCTCCTGACATCCCAGAGAAGATGCCACGCTCAGGGGTTTCCACACAGCTTTTGACACCGTCTTGTTCGACATTCTCCAGGAGATGGTTTAGTTGACATGGTGGCATTGGACAGACGGTTGGGACCAGATGATCTTAGATGCCTTTTCCAACCTTAAAGGTTCTTAGTGAAAATCAGCTAAGTTAAGCTTCTCTAAACCAACTACAAAACCATCTTCTACCAAGAAAAAATCTGCTTGGGAGATGGTTTTAGCTCAAAATACCAAGAAGGACTCTGGCCAAGGCCTAGCGTTATGCAGCGTTCCACACCTGACTTTCACAAAGACATAAAGACTATTCTTCTTAAATCTTATTAAATCTTAATAAATCTGTATTCTAATCCTGGCTTCTTATTAAACTTAGAAGCCAGGATTAGAATACAAAACAGCCCTGACAGATTAGGAGAAATAGTGTGGGGGGGAAAATAGGCCTCGATTTCGGGAGGACACATGCCCGGAGGCCGCGTAAGAACAGCCCATTTCAGAAACACAGATTATGGCTCAAACAGCTTGATAACAACTCTAAAATACCATGGATGAAGTGGGATACCATACCAGTACAACCATGCCACTGCGGAGTGTATGAATTGGTTTATAAATGAGATTGAGCAAACATCTGGAGGAATCATCTCCTGGGCCTAGGGATTTTGTTTTCTTATTCCTAGCCCAACCTGCCCTCAATGTACCCTGTCCCCATCCCCTCTGGCCTCCTCTAGTTCCCCTGGGTAACTTTTTCAGTGCTTCCTTTTATCCACCACGAGTCATTCTCCCTCTGAGCAGCCCTCTGAAGGCGTTTCCATCTTGGTAATGGCGTTACGCTGGTCTGGGCGAGGCCGCGTTGCATTAACATGTAAATACCCAGCGTATTAATCTCAGCAGCAAGGTGGATGCTGGGCATGTCATGAGGATGCTTTCTCCCACAAGGATGACAAAGTGTGTTTGTTTCTCTATAATTACAAGCAGGAGTACACCTCCTCACTTCACACTTCAGCTCTGCTTGTCTATTTATTGCAGTTTTGGCAAATTCATATGTCACCGAACGGGACCCTCTCACTTGGTTTCTTGACTGGGTTTTTTTTTTCTCAGATTTGTCTATTTTGCTGCTTTGAGGATTTACTCTTTGGTCAAGCATCTGTATCTTTTTCTCACTGCAGCCCTTCATTATTCATCTCATCAAGGATGCCTTAAGGAGCCCAGACTAAGCCTTCCTCCTAAGTATTAAACCCACAACCCATTTCAAAAAACCCTTCTTGTGCCTCTTGCAATCTCACAAAGAAGAGGAATCCTTCATCTTCAAGATCCTGGGAATGGATTTCCTAAAACACAGGGGGGGAAAGGTGCAGGGTGGGGGGCACTGGGATGCAGTCCAAATACCATTTGTGGTATCACATTAGGTTCCAGAGTACACATCAGTCTTAAGGTGCTGCCAAATTTTCTCCAGAGCAAAGACAAGGAGCCCTGCAGAGCCCAACACACGTGGTGAGGCCTCAGTTTCCTACAGGTCTGTGTCTCCTTCCAGATCTCAGTGACATTTTGTCCTGTGATGCTAAATTTGGGGCGCTGGGCGACAACGTATCGAGGCCAAGACAAACAAACAGCCACTAAGACCTGCAGGATCGCTTTTAGAACTCAGAATCCAGCCCAAGGACATGGAGGGGGTGGTGCAAGGCTGCACAGACAGCTTTAGATGTGACTACCCTAAATAATACCGCCACTTTTGAGGTGAGCACGTTGCCCACTGCCAACTCCAGCACACATCTTCATTTCCCCTCCCCATAAAAGCCAGATACTCCTTCTAGTCTTTGCTCCCCATCCTTTAACATGCTATTAGTCCCTGCAGCTCCTCCCCCCTTAATCCATGACCATCAAATTTCCTTCAGAGCTGTCAAAGAGGGGCTTTTCCCACTCCCTTTGTAAACCCAGATATCCCCCATGACCCAGACCCTCTTAGTCCAGTAACCACTGATACCTTCTAGGACACCACAGGAAAAATCCCTGCCAACACCACGACTGCCCATGTCTTGAGGCTGGTGACGTTTCCTGCCCATGTCTTGAGGCTGGTGATGTTTCCTGCCCATATCTTGAGGCTGGTGATGTTTTCTGGCCACCTTTTCCTTTTCTTTTTTGCCTCATATCCGAGTTCAGGCAGCTGGAACTGCTCTGATGAGTCTTTCTGCAAGCTTTCAAATCCATCTGTTCCCGATGCTCCGTGCTTCCCTTCAGATCAGAGCCTCCAGAGTTGGTATTTAACACTCGTTAGCTTCTCCTGATTCCATTTTTATGTAAATACACATTTAGCATGTTTGCCCAAGGAGAAAGTATTTATGGTTTCCAACTCCCCTAACGCTTGTAGGCTCCAGGTTTAAACGCTGTGACCCTTCTGTCAGGGAGACAGAAGGGGTTTTGAGAGGAGTCTGAAGCCAATTATTTTATTTACAGCTAATTGAAGGGTAATGAGTTGCTTAAACTCACCCTTTGTACTGCTGTAATTCCTTGGTGGTGTGTCTGGTGGTGGTGGGCATGGAGGAGGTCTCTGTTCAGCATCACCTGCTTGGGAAGGAGGTGAAAGGACCACAAGAAGTGGGGGGAGAAGAGTCAGCAGCCAGAGGTACACAGATGCTGGGACTTGGGTGCAGACCCAGGGTTGCTTATTGATCCCAGCAAAGGGTTTGCTAAGCCTGAAGGGTGAAAAACCTGATCCAGGAGAGCCTGAGAGTGGCAGCTGGATTCCCAACCTCCCAGCTCCAGGTTTCTTGCTTCCCAAGAAGATCATAACTGAGAAAACAGCTGAGGAACCAACCAGACCAAAACAGGAGGAGCAGCTGAGTGTGACCCATGAGAGAAACTGAGGCAGGCATCGCTGCCAGAAGGTCTGGTGTGTGAGCACCACATCACTGGATGCAATGCCAGGAAGGGCTGGAATAAGACTGGTGTGGGACTGAAGGCCTCTTTTCTCCTCCCCAAAAGATTCCATAAAAGCCTCTGAAGTTCCCTACAGACTCATGTAGTCACCCCGATTTCTTGCTGCTCCCAAGTAAGGAAGCTCCACCTTCCTTCATGGAAAAGGAAAAACAACCCCAGGGGTGGCTTCCCAACCTCTTGGGGTGGACAGGAGGAAACCTTGGATATAACTGTGAGCTCCTGTCCCCATCAAAGGGAAAAGCCTGGGCAGGCTGCTCGGGTCTGCTAGGAGAGCAGTCAGCTGAGGAAGGGCTGGGGATGGAGGTGGGGGAGTGAGAACAGAGCCAGGAGCCCAGAAAATGGGGGGGGAAAGGAAGTAATTCTGTGCCAATATTTAGAAAGGTAAATGAGAAGACTTGGGTAATTACAGGCCTGTCAGTCGGACGGGGCAGAGCCGGCTGTTCAACGGGAGCTCACAGAAGGCAGACGTTATCAGCAGGACCTGTTATCCTGATGGAAGGATAAATCGGGGTGATAAAGGTAAATTAATAATTTAAGGACAATTAAATGTGAGGAGCATTTCATTTGGTCCCATATGACACGAAATACGGACGGTAAAAGCAGCATCACCCCTGTAAAACGGGGCGAAAGCATCGCAAGCAGCACGGAGAAGGTGCCACCACGAGGTCTGACTGACCCAAGCTGACTCACAGTGCTGCTCTGGAGGCCTTGGAGACCCAGCTTTACCTCCAAAAGGGCATGGAAAAGGACTCCAGTAGGTCTTGTGTCACAGGTTTCATCCCTGGGGCGACTCTTACCTACTCCAGGACATCTCCCATCCCTGGATGTCCCACACCAGGTGACTGGGAGTTGCTCAGGGGTAGTTTTGAAGCACCTTTTGGTGTCACCTTCACAAGCAATGAGCTGCAGAGGCCTGTGAGGACGTGATATGCTGCTTCCAGCAGCGCAACCAGGTACCTCTGATCTCACAGGCTCCGAGTTTTACAAGGGAAAAACCCTAACAACCCTGCAATGTCATCTACCAGAGCCAGGCACGGGCTGCTCCAGGGCTTGGACCAGTGCTGGACCACCCAGCGCTGCACATGGCCCATCAGCACATCCATGTCTGTGCCAGGCAGGTTTTGAGAAGGGATTGAAGAAGCTGCACGGTCACCTGCAGGTAGGAAGCAGTGCCAGGTGGGCATCCCTATCTCTTGTAGGCAGAAAGAGACCTGCAGGTATCCCATTCCGATGCAGGGATTTATCTGGTCTCCCTGTTCCAGGCTCCCAGGGAATCCAGCTCTTCAGGGCACAGGGACACCAGGCAGCCTTTTATTCTGGATCCTGGATGGCCCCAGGGAAGAAGCTGTCAGCTCACACACGCTCCTCCAGGCATGCTCAGTCATTAACAGAGGCTTTCCAGTCCCTGGAGGGGCTCCAGGAGAGCTGGAGAGGGGCTGGTGCCCAGGGCAGGGGGGGGCCAAGCCCAGGGGAACGGCCTTCAGCTGCAGGAAGGGGATGGAGAGGGGCTGGGAGGCAGAAATCCTTCCTGGGGAGGGGGGAGGCCCTGGCACAGGGTGCCCAGAGAAGCTGGGGCTGCCCCAGGATCCCTGAGAGGGCTCAAGGATGGGAAGGATGGAGCTTGGGGCACCCTGGGCTGGGGGGGTGCCAAGTGAGACCCCCATCTTGCCTTCCCAGCTATCCCAGGCAACATGAGGGCATCACTGCCAGCAGGAACAGGCGCTGGACCAGCCCCATGTTCCTGCTGTGACCTTCAAAAGCTCTTGGTTGGTGGCAGATGACTGACAAACCCACCGGCCAAGCTCCAGAGTCCACCCCAAGAGCTGCACCCAGCTGAGCTTCCCACGGGACACATCCCACCTCTGTCCCAACCAGACCATAGGACACTCAGTGAGGAAGGTGGTGGCACCAGGAAGAGGGGAAAACACCTGCTCTGAGCTTGGCCCAGGGCTCCTGTTGAAAGGATGGCAGCACCCAGAACCAATCTCCAATAATCAGCAATGAAACCCTCATCCCTTTGAATTTTACCATCGATAGGGTTTCTATCATGGAGAGGCCAGGAAAGGCAGGGGATTTAGTGGAATTATTGTGGCCTTGAAAGGTTTTTGTCAGGGCTGGATTCTCAGGCCAGCCTGAGGGCTCTGTGCTTGAGAATTAATTTGTAAATAGGAGGTTTATCAATCAGAAGTTCATCAGCAACACACACACACGCTCCAGGAGCTCACCAAGGGTTACAGAGGTGTGATCCGGATCCCTAATAAGCTCTGGGCATGGGGTCTATTACCTCTTACTGGAGGGAAGGGAGGAATAAAACTCTCCATTTCTAGTTAGTCACAGAGATTTGACCAACACATCTGTGGTAATGAGCTGTGCAGGGCAAATGGGGTGAAGCCCAGAGCGGCGCAGAGGAGACGTTACAGATGACAGTGCCCAGAGCCCCGGCCCCTGTGTCCCCCCAAGGCTGGACACAGCATCCCCCCCACATCCCCCTCGTTACCCCACAGCTCCCTTCCTGCCTCTGGAACCCCCACAGATGCTCCCAGTGAGGAGCAAAGCCCCATCCTCCAGCGCTGGAAGAGAAGACGACGGCGTCACACAAGTCACACCTTCACAAACTGGGCACGACCCCCTCTTTTGCCCTGGTGCCCACCCAAAGGACGGGTATCTGTGCCAGGGGGTTAAACTCAGCAGAGGTGGTTTCCTCAAACCCCATCCCCAAGCAGGGATGGTCTCTTCTTGGGTTGAGTGTCACCTGTCCTCGTAGGCAATGGAGCCACCAGCCCTTCTCTGGCTCTTGGACCAGCTTGCCCCCACCACTCCTCTCACTGCTGCACCCAGCACCCTCCCCAATGGGACTCCCAAGTCCCCATTCATAAAACCCAATTGCCATCGGTCCCTCAGATGATGCTCCTGCCCAGCACAGCCTATTAACACCTCCCAAACACTCTCACAGCTCCAGGCTCTTCTATACCCCCATTTTTTCACACTGACAACAGCCGTACCCCAGCTCTGGACCACACAACCCTCTCACCCCCCACCTCCCCTGCACCTTCAGAAGGGAGAAGCCGTCTCCAGAAGCAGAAACTGGTGCTGGAAGCTGCTGTTCCCTGAGCCTGCCGAGCTCTCCTGCTCATCCCGAGCCAACTGCTCGCTTTGAAGGGATAAACGGTCTGATTAACCCAACAGCTCTTCCTTCCTCCCTTCCTCCCTTCCAGTGGCTCTCTTTGAAGGATACAGGCAAAGCCAGAGCGAGCACAAGCTCTAGCAGCAAATCCACTGCTGACTCCTCCTGGGAGAGAGCCCTCTGTGCACGCAGGGAGCCGGGCAGCCAGCACGGGAAAGCCAGTGGAGCTGGGCTTTACCTCATCTCCTTAGTGCCAGTTAGAGCTAAATGGTAAATAGGCTGGGCTGCTGGGCAGGGACTGGCCTGGGTCACTGGGTAATTTGGCTGAGATACACAATTCCCTAGTTATTGTTTAGAACAGTGTCTGCTGGAGTAGGGAGCTCTGGAGTAACCGCCAAGCATCCGTGGAGCTGGGAGGATCTGTGGAGCTGGGAGGATCCGTGGAGCTGGGAGGATCCGTGGAGCGGGGAGGATCCATGGAGCTGGGAGGATCCGTGGAGCTGGGAGGATCTGTGGAGCTCTAAGGATCCNTCCGTGGAGCTCTGAGGATCCGTGGAGCTCTGAGGATCCGTGGAGCTGGGAGGATCCGTGGAGCTGGGAGGATCCGTGGAGCTCTGAGGATCCGTGGAGCTCTGAGGATCCGTGGAGCTGGGAGGATCCGTGGAGCTGGGAGGATCCGTGGAGCTCTGAGGATCCGTGGAGCTCTGAGGATCCGTGGAGCTGGGAGGATCCGTGGAGCTGGGAGGATCCGTGGAGCTCTGAGGATCCGTGGAGCTCTGAGGATCCGTGGAGCTGGGAGGATCCGTGGAGCTGGGAGGATCCGTGGAGCTCTGAGGATCCGTGGAGCTCTGAGGATCCATGGAGCTGGGAGGATCCGTGGAGCTGGGAGGATCCATGGAGCTCTGAGGATCCGTGGAGCTGGGAGGTGCCAGGAGACAATCCCACTGCCTGAGGCTTCATCCCATGTCGGCACACTGAGGCCATTGCTGAGAAGAGTCCACCATAGGATCCCAGCCTGGGCTGGGTTGGAAGGGACCCCAAGGGTCCCAGAGCTCCAACCCCCTGCCACAGGCAGGGCCACCAACCTCCAGGCCTGGAGCTACACAAGGTTGCCCAGGGCCCCAGCCAACCTGGCCTTGAACACCCCCAGGGACGGGGCACCCAGGACACCACCGTTCACAGTAGTGACTTGTTCCTCCTCAGTCTTGCACACACTTGGACTCGTTCCCAGGTGTTTTGCTAACACTGCCTTCTCACTGGCTCCCAGCTGAGGTTTGGAAGTTGCCCAGTAGCCTCCTCCAGCTCCACTTCCCATGGAGCTCCACTTCCCATGGAGTATAAGTGCTTCTGCACAGCCATGCCTGCGCTCCCCAGCCCTTTGGCACGTGTCCGTGGAGCTCAAGCTACAAGAAGTCGGGCAAGTGACTGACCAACAGGCCACCAGAACCAGCTGAAGCCCAAAGAAGACCTGAGACTCCATCTGCTCATCCCAAAGCCCCCAGCCTTCTGCAATAAAGCCAACAGGAACATTACTGGGAAACTAATAAACCCCAACGTTCCCAGTTTGGTTCCAGTGCTGTTCCCTGACTGTGGAAGCTGCTCACCAGGAGGGAAAGCTCTGCCCACCCACACAGCCAAATTACAGCTTGGCTTTGCAGTCTCACCAGTGGCTTTCCAGAGCTCCAAGAGACAGACATCCCTACACATGTGCCCTGCTCCACGGGCACTCAACTGTCCACAGGGTCCAGCTGCTCAGCAGGGTCCATCCAGAGTGGACTTCTTATTGCAGGTGTTCCTAGCCTGAAACTGAGAGGAAACAATTGGTTCTACAGCTAATAATAGAAGCTGTGAAGAGTTAAAATGTCCCAGGAGTAGAAGAAGCTTTGATTCATTCCTCCACATAAAAAGTTTCTAATTATACTGAGTCTTATCTGTGTGCTGGAGAGGATTCATAACTCTGCCTTTGTCCTTGATGTGCTCAGCAGCAGTGGCTGGACTTTGGACAGTGCAGGGATGACAGTTTGGGGAAGGGAAACAATTCCTGGGCATCCTTCAGGGAGCAGGGGAACTCATTCGAAGCCTCAGGAGCTCCAGAGGTGGGTGTTGAGTCAAAGCACAGGCTTTGAGGGACATAACTTGGCAGGTACAGGTATAAACCATGGGCCAGAAGACCTCCTGAGGTGCCTGCCCACCTGAATGGTCCCAGGGACATCTGACCTCAAGCAGAAGGATCTGTCATGTTTTGCATCCAGCTCTGGAGCCCTCAACACAAGGAGGAGATGGACCTTTTGGAGCAGGTTCAGAGGATGGCCCCAGGGCTGGAGGACCTCTCCTGGGAAGACAGGCTGAGAGAGTCTGGTTTGGAGGAGGGAGACCTCCAGCAACCCTCCTCTGCAGCGTGAATTTCCCCACAGGAGCCAAACGTGGGAGTCAGGGGGGAGCATCCCACATGGATGCACACGCATGCATCCGATCCCAGCTCCTGGATAACGGCCAAATCCCCCCTCAGCACTGCAAGGTCCCAGAAAACCAGAGGGAAGATGATGCTCAGGGCTTGAACAGGCCAGGCTTCCCCTCCAGCACTGAGCAGCTCGTACCAGAACACAGCAGGGAAAGCTGCTGCTGCTCCAGCTCTCCCAGATGGTTTTCTTTTCCTGGAGAAGCTTTCCATCCCAGAAGGTAGCTTTGGAACCAACTTGGGAAAAACAAGAATCCAAACTTTTAGTCCCTGGTAAATGTTTTGGCTCTGGCTTTCCAACTGCTTCTGCTCCCACAGGAAAACAATGTCCTCATCTTGGGGTTGGGGTGGGGTGGGGGTTGTTAGCAGCATGGGATGTAGCCCCCCACCCCCAGCCCTCCTCCAGCTTCCTGAGGTCTAGAAAGCACATTGAGGGGGGTAAAGAAAAAGCAGCTTGATGCTCAAGCTAAAGTCCATCACCCTGGACTTAGGTCTGCTTCCAGGTGAGCCCAGATGTTTCCAGAAAGACCTGGGGTGCTCAAGGACAAAAGGTGGTTTATGGCTTTATTTTCCTATGAAGGAGGAAATAAGACACATGGGGTAGAGACAGGAGCAACTCATTACAAGAAAAGCAAATTATTTCAGTGCTGCCACACACAGAAGCTGAGATGGGGTAAACTGAGCTCCTCAGGCCACTTCCCTCTATGGCAGAGGGGGATTAGCAGCCTCCTAAGCTGGGCTATGGACTCCACGGCCAAGGCTGCAGCTCGTGCTGGTTCATAAGCCTGATTTCACAGCCTATATTGCTCAGAAAACACTCTTTGCCTTTGAATTTCACACACGTTATCTGTGGCCAGAGAGGGATTTGGGCAAAATGTGAGCTGAAAGGAGGAGAGAGGAGGGATGGGATGGGATGGGATGGGATGGGATGGGATGGGATGGGATGGGATGGGGA
>VZTU01022132.1:0-14747 GCA_013400835.1 Zapornia atra | reverse complement strand
TGCTACAGGAATTGTTACAGGAAGCAACTGTATCTGGTCTGCCAGTGTTTGAAGCCTTCTATTTACATAGCAATGACACCATGTGCCCAGAACTTTATAGATATTTTGGATTTAGTATAAGAGGGTTAGGAATAAGCTATACTGCTTACCTTAAAATTCATTAAGCTTTTATGTCAACAGTCTGCCTTTAGCTTGGAGATGTTTTTGACTTCAGTCATTTTGATGGAATTTCCTAATGGTACCTGCTACATTACCAGACACATTGCCTGAGCACACATTCCACAGAGCGATATGATTCATGAGAGGAAAAGAAATAAGCAGTGAGGTTCATGTTGAAAATGTTACAGAACTTCTCAACTTCAGCCTAGAAAAAGTGTTATGTCTGGATATCTCTGATGAAACGTGTCATTATGTCATGCCAGAAAATGAAAATTTCTACTGTAACACACCCCTAATCTTATTATGGGCAAAAAGAATATAACATATATATATGTAGCCAAAATTTACTGTTCATCTAATTTTAACAATCTAATCAGATATATTGTCTAGTTAAACTCTCATGGCCCAAATAAATACAGAAAATGCTCATCAGTGGTATTCCTAAAATGATTATATAAAAAAATAAAAGTTATGAATAAAATTATACAATAAGATAATAACTATTTACCTTCTATGGTGTTATGTTATGGTTTCCAGTGTTCCTCTGAGAGTTAAAGTTGATGATCTTTATAAAGAAAAAAGCGGAGAGGGATTACAAGCAGTTGTCAATGGTCTGAGATTTTTCAATAGGAAGACCAAGATTTTTATTCTATAAAAATTGTACAAACACCAGTGTAACTGCTCAGTCCTCCTCTGAAAAAGTATGAACACAGTACTTTTAGTTAAGATAATTGATTTAAATGATGTTATTGCTTGTAGTTTTGATCTAGTACCATTGGTACTCTTGAGCCAATAATCTCTTATCGAACTGCAGCCAGAGCATGCTTGTTCTACCACTTTATCTCACCTAGAGTCATCCCATTATACCAATTGCTAGCCATTAGCCTTTCCCATTGATAGCATAATGTCCAAACTCCCCTGCTCAAAAAGTCATTCCCTTTAAAAGTCTTTGATGGAACATCTGGAACTATATTTTCTATCGTCTTCTATGGCTATTTCTTCTGGATTTGGGTTTTTGTGTGTGTGTGTTTTATTTGTTTTGCTTTTGTCTCTAAAAGCTGGAAGGAGTAAGAGAAGATCAGAAAGCCACAACAGAGGCCTCTAACACATATAAAGCTCACCAAACAGAAGATAATTAATACTTGCTTTCCTGGAACCTGAATGCATGCATACTAAGATGGTATAACTAACCACTGTACAAGTATTCCATAACAATGCGGTAGCATCATCAGACACAATTGAACTAAACTGTGAGCAGTATTATCAGCAAAGGAGAATAATTTTTTTTTCCTGTTTACTTCTTGGTTGTTGTTTTTTTTTGCTGAGACAAAAGCATAGTCTTATGCAGTAATAGAAAAGTCAGAATCAGGATTGCTACAGGATTATTTGTATGCTTTTTTATATGAAGTTGTGTTGTTTTGTTTTATTTTGTTTTCCTTTTTGCCATTTACTGACACCAGTAAAACTTCCACGCTATCTTCTTTCAAATAGTTTACATTAGTGAACTGGTGATGTCTGAAACCATATGGGATTCTACAAAAGTGCTAATTAAAGCTAATTGTTCCGTGAATAATTAATGTTTACCCTGAATTCTGCACAGTACCAGGGAGATACAAAATCGTCTGTGGTTAAGTTATACCTGCTAACCTTTCAAATTACAAATTGTTGTGGATTACTGTTAAGATTGTGACTATAACTACTTTAAAACAAAAAATATGAAATGCACCTCATTAGGCTTTAAAACGTATAAGAATTCAGGTAATAAACAAGTTTTGGTTTAATAAGTGTAATTAATTCCAAGAGTTTTTAAAACTATACAGTGCAAAACCAATTTTTATTAAAAGTGTTCCAAAAGTTTATGTGATTGAATATCTTTGTGCATAGTAATGAGAAAAGAATAATAAGACAGATCTGCCTGCTGCACCTAAGTAACATTAGCAGCGTTGACTAATTTCCTGCTAAGAGTGTTAAGGTAAATCTGACTGATACAGCTTTGTCACCTGAATGTCCACCAAACACAGTTCTCATAGGTTAAATGTTCTTTGATTTTTATTGAACTGTTAGTGAACACTGGCCTTGTACACAGCTTATATGACCTTCAGCTCCTTTATTTTACCTAAGTAGACCTGATTTTAGAAATGAATAAAACCCCATGTAAAATAATATTGGAATTGTTGGAAAGCTACACACAATAAAAAGTTTTATTAGGGCAGTTGTGGATCTATTTTATCTCTTTTAATTTTCCTCTGGATGGCAGAGTGTCTGATGCAGCACACAGCTTGGTGTTACCAGCAAACTTGCTGGGAGTGTCTATGTATCCCACAAAGATGTCAAACAACATTGGTCCAAATACTGGCCACTGAGTAAAGGCACTCATCAGTGGTGTTCACTTGTGATCCTTCTCTGGGTTCTAGGCATGTATTGTTGGTATTGGCCTTAAACTGGTAGGAGTGGGGTGGGTGGAGGTTCTCCTCCCCCAGCAACTTTTGGTCTTCATCAGTCCACACGTTTCTTCAAACCATTTCTTGATATTGTGTGTTGCCATATGTGACTTCCAACACCTATGTCTATGATTTATTTTCTTTTTCAATCATCTCAGTGTTGTTTTGCTGGTTTTGGTTGCTGTTTGGGGTTTTTTTGGGGTTTTTTTTTCTACAAAAAGAAGATAGATAGATACACAAAACAAAACTGAGTACACTATCCCAGTTTAGTCTTACCAATTATATTTAGTAACCTGAGAGGTTTTTTCCATCTATCTTTCACTACTCTGAATACTATACTATCCCCTTTGGCCACATGGAAATTGAAGCTTAGTTATTTATTCATTTTCACTTCTAGACTCAGCCCCTTATGTAGTTATTAATTAATCCTAATTCTTTAGTTTACATTAAGGGAATTCTTTTATAATATTAACAGACATTCATGTGTAACTAATGCAGATTTTTCTAGGAGAGATTATGAAATAGCAAGATGATAAAAGCAGAAGTAAAAAGCAAAAAGTTTCAAATTACCAGGTTTTACTTTCTTCCTGTGAATTTTAGGTCTGGCGATGTGAAGGGGATTTCTGCCTCATAAAATACTCAATAGTGTCTAAAAATAAAAAAACTTCTCCATACAAAATCAATCTTGCTATCAACGATTACAGTCTGTGACAGTCATTACTTTGTAGCGTTGAAGAATTTATAATCTGGCAAAAAATTCTAAAGGGAGGAATATATTTGAAATGGATGTAAATTCCTTTTAAGCAATTAAATGCACTTAATTTCTATAGCTTAATGCTCAAATAAGCCTAAGATAAACATGTGCCTGGACATAGGTAGATTATGATTGCTTTGCTGATATACATATCCTTCCTGATGAACTGTAACTCCTCTCCATGACAATTTCATGGATACTTTTTATGTTTGACAATTCAAATTCTCTTTCAAATCCATGTTTAAGTGGGTTCTCAGCTTCTATGAAGGATAAACAATGTATAGATAGGCTAAAACAAAATATCATACATGCCTTGTAGACAAACAGGATGATTTATAAATGATGACAGAATGGAAGTTTTACTTAAAGATGCTATTCAAATTTGAACACAAAACCAACATCTGATTTCATTTATCTGAACTTTATCTAATCTCCAGCTTTTGCTAATAATGGTTTTACACCATTTGAATATCAGTGCTAGAATGTTCAGCAGAACCTAATCTAATTGCCTATGGAATTATCATTCATATATTATTTTAAGTAAGTATGATTGAGGTTCTTCACCCTTTAAGTTACATAAACAAACCTGATCTTTGCATTATGTTATGAACCACAAGTTACTATGTGATATAACTAATAAATGTTAAGTTGAATGTAATATATTACATTTCTACTTTCACATTAGGTAACTGTGCTAGTATTTTCCATGCTGTGAACAAATTTATAAACTATAAAGACAAGTCTCTTGGCTGAACATGAATGAGTGTGTTGTCCTAAAGTCATCCAGCAGTGTAAGATATTTAAGGATTAGATTAAAACAATTCATACAAATGAGTGGGCCATCACCCAGCTACAAGATCAATTATTTTTATGATTGATGCATTTCAGGCTTCAGAAGTATACTCCATTTTCAGATCATTACTTTATAATAGATATTGTGGTTACTAATCAGAAAATTTTCTTCACTCATTTCTGATTGATAGTTTAACTACTATTTTTTTTTTTTTTTTTTTTTTCCCAGCAGTTATCCTGTAGACTGTTTTTTTGTAAGTTGAAAAGAAAATAAAAACAAAGTAGATGGCATATAAATGGGAGAAGATTGCTTTCCTATACATGTGAACCTCGGGTAGATGATCAAGGACAAGATTTTTTTACTAGTTCTCTGATTGCTTTTGACTTTCAGAAAGCAAGTTGCTAAAACCAGCATAGCCTCATTAGTAAGGTTTTGCAAAGGTAGTTCTGTGAACTTTCCTTTTAG
This sequence comes from Zapornia atra, assembly GCA_013400835.1. Taxonomy (NCBI): domain Eukaryota; kingdom Metazoa; phylum Chordata; class Aves; order Gruiformes; family Rallidae; genus Zapornia; species Zapornia atra. The sequence continues at coordinate 10,135 of VZTU01022132.1, read as the reverse complement.
AAAGCGATTTTGGATTAACAAAGAAATGCTTGTACATGTAAATTTATAAACAGATCTAGGACCTGAATTTCTCTGAATTTCTGGTTCCCCAACTCTTCACAGTGATACCTAGAGGAGTTATTTCTCTTCATGTACTTTCACTTCTGAATTAAAGCATCAGAAATATTCTTTCATTGTCATAGCTCTGACCATAAACATTTGATCTCATGTTAAAATAAATTATAAGCATCTATTTCTTAAGTCTCTTAAAAAGACACAATGCTAGGTCTTAAAAATAGTGACTAGCTTAACACAAAATTTCACTGTCATAATTAGTAATTTTTAGGGATTTTTTTGGGAGGGGCCTGATTTTTTGTTGGGATTGGGTTGGGGTTTTGGGGTTTTTATTTTAATACTATTTGTAAAATAGCTGAATGGCTCTAAATGAAGATTTAGTCTAAAATCTTCAATGCCAGGAACAGGAGTTATGAAGAACCAACAACTCTGTTGTACATTCGTCTGTATCTTTGTGTATATTTAAGACTTTGTATGGCAGATATTGTAGAGGCTGAAGATAAAAGACTACAAGATAGAAGTTTGACCTAACTCCATTAACTTGATGTCTAGGGAATACTTATGTAAAACTATAATCACAAATAATTTATCATGGATAAAATAGAAACAAATTTATACTGTATAACACATAAGTGAAGTGATGTAACCGCATCCTCTATTGTAATGATGAGAAACAACTCTTTGCTTGTATTATGTTTCAGATGTAATTTTTATTAATATTTATTTCAACACACTTAATACATTAAGTCTGCTGAATTTTTAATCTGCAGCTAATTTTCCTATCATATTCTTATTACATTTGTCTATTTAACAAAATTTCTAATCACAGGTTTCCCTCTGTATAACATTAAACTAGCCATTTGTTTTCTTTTGTACATTTTCAATGTCCAGTCTTGATGTCTGAATTATTGTAACCCCTCTAAGCATCATTGTTTGCATGAGGAACTAGTAAATCATTATTATGTATCATATTTTAATAGGGCAGCAATTTTTATCAGCAATATCTTCTCAAAAAGTCTTCTACTTAGAAATGAAACAATGTTAAGGTTGAAGTTTAGTAATCCACAGTCTATGATAAGATTAACTTTACTTGTAAGAATTATTAATATATTGCATTGCAGCTTTATTGCTTTTGATAAAAATAACATAAGTTTATACATGCAGTACCTTCCATAAACCCACACAAACTGTATTACCTCTATTTCTGGAAAAAAAATATAAATAATACTGTCTTTATTTTAGATAAGATTACTTATTACATATAGGACACTGAAATTTCTGTTTCTCTCGATATTAACTCTGGCTTAACTTAGGTAAACCTTGCAAAATGTATTTGGCATTTCTAATTAAAATTTCTGTGAAGAACCATTCCTGGCCTTTCCATGTTATTCCTTTGCATAAATCATAATTCCCATGTAGTCACATTCTTTCAATTTATTTGATCTTTGATATCTTGAATGGTGTATGACTTTTTGAACTGGTTTGGGGACTTTTGTTTGCTTGCTTGTTTGTTTGAGGTATTCCATTTAGCTCATTTCATTTTAGTCTCGCATCTAATCTTCCATTTCTTAGAGTTCAAAAAAAAAAAAGATCAGGTTTCTTCATTCCTTAAATATTCACATGAACAACCTTCAGCAGTTCCAAAACAGTTCTTACAACATCTATTTTAAATTGGAAATGAACAGACCTTTTACCACCCATGCAAACAACTGTAAGGGAACTTTGGCTTCCAGAACCTTTCAGGCAACTTTGTCTTTCCATGATGCCAGAAAACAGGATTACCTATCCACAGGTTAAAGGTGACAGAGAACAAACCAATATTTTTACTCAATATTTCTTAGAAACTGCTTCCACATACAAAATGTGTATTATATTAATGCAAATTGTGCTTATTGTAATTAATAGTACATTATGTTGTACCCTGTAAAGGACTGGAAAACTGTTATGCTTGTAAATTTTCTTTAAACCATGTGCAAAACTCCAAATAATGTAACAGAATCATGATTTAGTCCCACAAACTTTGATATCTCTTCCTTAAAAAAAGAGTGAAAGGAAGTAAAATTTAGAGAAAAAAAAAGTTTTAACTTTGAGAACACGAAAATATTTTTTTGCCCTGTCAATATTGTTACAACATAAATAAAATAAAATAAAATAAAATAAAATCCCCCAAACAAAACAAAGAACCTCTAAACACAAACTTATCAAGATATAAATATTACTATTAAAATTATGCCGTTATTTTAACTCCGCAACAATTAAATATTTATTCTTTTTTTTTAGCAGAAATTACTTAACCTTTTGTGTTCAGTTAGGTAAGTAATGAATTAGCTGTATATTCAACCTTCTAAAGGTTCATATAAAACTTTCCTGTAGTTCCTGAAAGAGCTACATTATTTTTATATATAAAGAAAATTATACTGTCTTTAATGCAGTTAAAACCAATAACAACAAAAAACAAACAACATTGTGTATATTAATTACATACCTCCTATCAAGGCAACTTGTCCATGTTGTTACAATATTATTTCTACACATATTCATAATCCCATTACCAGACATTAATTGCACATTTATTTAAGCAATTAACCATGAAAGTGGCTTTATTGTCAGAGGTATGATATATGACCTGAAAATAATTTGGTTAATGAGGAACAGGAAGTGTTTACTAACCAGGGCAGGTATTTTGTTGGCACAATCCCTAATTACCCTGACAAGCTTCTAAATGAGGCTTCTGCATCCATGAGTTTTAGTGATTTTCTCCATCCTTAGGAGAAAAAAAAAAAACAACTTTCTTTTTGCAACTGACTATATAATTTATGATTATATAATTTATGAATCACAGAAAGCTTTGGGTTGGAGGTGACATTTAAATGTCCTTTAATCCAACATCACTGAGATGTGCGGGGACATTATCTTGACTCCATGCTTCTCAGGAAAATGAGTCCCAATATTCAAATTTGGATTATTATTTTAAAAATTGCTGCAAAAACTACTTACCATGAGAATAGACCTACAGCTTTTGGGGAATGCATAGGACAGAAGAAAATGTACCATTCTCAAAGTTGGATGAAGAGCAATTAAATTTTACAGTGTTCTCTCATAGCACAAATTAAATTAGTGGACTAAGCATGTGCTTAAATATGTAAAAGTTCAAAGTCTAACTCTAGAGTTTGCCAACATTTATTCAGGTCAAGTACCTGTTATTCAAATGTCAAGGGCCTATTCATCAAACGTTGATAAAGTCAAATGTTGCTATTCTATCCTTCTGCAAAACTAAAATCTAATACATAAATACCAGGACTTTATATTTTATTGCTGTATGATTGAATATAGGTGGATTTTTGGAGGTTTTTTCAACTAATGAAAAAGAGATCAATGGTATGGGAAATTGAAAGTGTGATACTTCAAGAGTGTTAACAGTCATGTATAAAGTGGTTTTGCATGGCTGAGTTCTGGTGGTGGAGGGGGTGCTGTAGGGGTGGATTCTGCAAGAAGCAGCTAGAAGCTTCCCCCATGCATGAGAGTGTAAATGCCCACTGGGCTCAAGTCCAGACCCGCCACTGACCAAGCCCGAGCCCATCAGCGTTTTAAGAGAGTAAAGAAAAAAAAAAAAGCAGCAGCTGCTTTTTGCCACTAGAGAGAGGAGTGAGAAGATGTAAGAAACTGCAGGCACCAAGGCCAGTGAAGGGTGGGGGGGGAGGAGCTCCAGGTGCCAAAGATGCCCCTGCAGCCCACGGAGAAGACCATGGTGGAGCGGGTGTCCCCCCCCACAGCCCATGGAAGATGATGGGGAGAGGAGACCCCCCCTGCAGCCCGTGGAGAGGCCCCATGCTAGAGCAGGTGGAGACATGCAGAAGACACTGTGACCCGCATTGGGAGGAGCCCCTGGTGGANCCAAGGCCAGTGAAGGGTGGGGGGGGAGGAGCTCCAGGTGCCAAAGATGCCCCTGCAGCCCACGGAGAAGACCATGGTGGAGCGGGTGTCCCCCCCCACAGCCCATGGAAGATGATGGGGAGAGGAGACCCCACCTGCAGCCCGTGGAGAGGCCCCATGCTAGAGCAGGTGGAGACATGCAGAAGACACTGTGACCCGCATTGGGAGGAGCCCCTGGTGGAACCTGCAACCCATGGAGAGAGAGACACACACAGAGATGAGTGAGAGAGGCCCATGCCAGAGCAGATTTGCTGCAGGGAATTTGTGACTCCATGGAGGACCAGGCTGGAGTAGTCTGGACCTGAGAGACTGAGACACATTCTATGATTTATGACTGCACCCCATAGCAGTGACCCACACTGGGGCAGCTGGTGAAGAGATGAAGCCCCATGGGAAAGGGCACATGTTGGAGAATTTGGTGGAGGACTGTCTTCCTTGAGTGGGATCCCACACTGGAGCAGGGAAAGGGTGTGAGGAATGCACCCTCCGCAACTAAGAAGGGATACAACTCATGAGGAACTGACCAAAACCCTCATTCAATCCCCCATGCCACCTTGGGGGAGAGAAGGGAGAGAAATCATGAGTAAAGTTAAGTCTGCAATGAAGAGAGGGAAGGGATAGGTGCTTTAACATCTGGTTGTACTTCTCATTATCTGTCTCCGGTTTCACTGGGTGTGCAGTCTAGTGTAATAAAATAGCTTTCTTTCCTTTATTCTGTGTTGAGTCTGTTTTGCCCATGACACTAATTGCAGAATGATCTCTCCCTGACCTTATCTCGACTCCCAAGCCTCTCAATATATATTTTCCCTCCTGTTTAGATGAAAAGGGGACACTTTGGTGGGTGTCTGGCCTCCAGCAAGGGTGAAACCACCACAATATACAATCTATGATTGTACCTTGTGACATCATATTGCTTGAATATTATTAGATTCACCACTATAGTCCTAATTTCAGTCCAAGTATTTTAGAAGACTGTAGAAGATAAGTATGTTATAATTCTCTTGTTTGAATTCTAGATAAGATCACCTATACTCTATACCAATGTCACAAACTAGATCACATTATTAGAAATTACCGTCATAATAGTTCTACCAATTAGCTTAGAAAACTTTTTTTTTTTTAATTCCAAGATACTTTTTACAAGGGGGTAATGTCAGATTGTGTGGAAAACAGCCTGGGATAACTCAGCTTACCTGTGCTGACTGCTTGGGCAGGTTAGCTCTTGCCTGGCCAGAATCAGGAGGGACACCTACCTTTTTATTATCACCTTAATCTGAATAGGAAATATACAACTGAAAACTTCATTATGAAAACAACACAGATAAAAAATACAGAATACCAAATATGTTGATTTTATTTTTTTTTAAAGGCATTATTTGCTGCAAGACACGTGCGTATTATAACTACAATGCTTACTGTTTTAGCAGAAATACCGAATAAAAAAGTCTGATTCTGTAAAGACAAAATAATGGTTCTGGAATGTTGTGTGTGCATGCACATGAAAAGCTTTCTAGAAATATTTTGAATCTGCAAACTAAATGCAGTAGAGTACTTACACATTTAACAACTTAAAATAAAGTACTATTCCATTTTGTATAAAATAGTGTATCAGCTCAATATAACATATTTGGAGTCAAAGTTCTTATACATTTAACATTAACCTTCCATGTTTTTACATACATATTTCATAACAAAAAATATAATAATGTTTTGCACTTGGGTCTATTTATTGACCTTGAAAAACTCAAAAAAACTTTCTTTTTAAGAAATATAGGCCAGAAGCTCAACCACTGTATTTTCATCTTTCCATACCTCAAAGCCTGGCATAAGGTGAAATAACTATATGCTTTCTGATGAATATGTTTTACACAGAACAATATAATATCTTTCTCACAAGAGGCCATACCACACTTCAATATTGTGGTTTAATGCAGGTTACTTTTCTTGTTTTATACATCTCTAGATTTCTCTCTACTGATACCGTTAACACCATTAATTAACTCTGCATATTTCAATTAGTTGCTTGCAATTTGAACAGATTCATATTCTGTTCTATTGAAAAGCAGTATGCTTCTTTTCCTTTAAAATAATAATTTTATTTGTAGGGAGGTTTACTTATTTATTTATTTATTTTTACTTGAAAGGAATCTACTGAAGTAAAGCTATTGGAAAAGACTACAGTTGCACTTAACATTTTTATACACCTGTCACAGTTTTAGACGGTGTATTATTCATCTGACCATTGCACAGCCCCTCTGGGAAAATAATGGTGATAGGTCTCGTCTCCAATACTCTGCAAAGGTGAGTTCCATGCTCAGCTGTGCTGACAGCTGAATTTTCTACTTTACTCCTTCTCTTCCACCTATCTCTGCAACAGCAGAGATTTTTCTGTGAATTCAGAAATAGAAAAGGGAAAGTACACTTTAAAATATTTTAAATCCAGAATTGCAAATTCTAAGCAATCCTACAGCATAAGTTGGATCCCCACAACTTTATGCTGTCTTGGATATATTGAAAAGAAACTATTTATCTATGTTGTTATGATTGTGATTACTGTTAACAATAATAGTTGGGTTTAATATTATTTGTCAAATATAGATTTAAAAATATTATTAAGTCAAAATGTTCCTAATTACCCTGTGCCTCAGGGAATAATGAAGGTTGTGACTGCCCACAGCTGTTGCAAAGAAGCTGACTATATCTCAACAGACAGAGCATGAGAGGGTGGACTTTCTTTTAGAAAGCTATCGACAACCAAGTGCATTAATAAGTGTGAATGCCTCTCTGAGTTAGCCAGACCAGTATGACAGGGAGTGGATACATGACTCAGGCCAACACAGAGTATGATAAATGAAGAACTCACAAGAGGATTTCTATGAGAGAAATGAACTTCATCTGATTTCAACCATGCATTCCATCCCATTAACTAGCATGTACTGGTTTTGTACAAGGTTGTACTTGCTGTGTTGAGGAGCTCCAGGATAAACTCATGAAAAGCTACTAATGCTTCAAAGTGTACCTCCTGCAGCATGCAATTATCTAACAGTCAGAGATGCTTTAAGGTCTACCTTCTTCAGAATGGGCTTATCCTTGGGCCACAGTCCATTCAGAAGTACGCTGCAGCATAGACATAACCACAGTCATGAACACTTAAAGATATAGCTGCTCTGGAGCGAACTTTTGATGTCAGCGTACACAACAGCAAAAGTAAAAAGAAATACTAGACTCTAAAGCAGGGTACTCAAACCCCATGGCAGACACAGGAGCCTGCCAATTAATAGCTAAACAGCAATTAACAGCTGTAAATTCTAACCAGCCCATTTCAATCAAGCCTGACATTGCCTTGAATCCTTTGAGCCCAACTTTGCGCACATTGAAAGTACTGTCATCATTTAACCTCAGTCAACAATTAAGTACCATGCAGCCACTCACTCACTCTCTTCCCAGGATGGGGGAAGGAATTGGAAGAGGAAAAGTGAGAAAAATCATGAGTTGAGATAAAGACAGTTTAATAAGTAAAGCAAAAGCCATGCATGCCAACAAAACAAAGCAAGGAATAAATTCACTAGTTCCCACTGGCAAGGAATTTCAGTTATCTCCATGAAAACTGGGCTAAATCATGTGCAATGATTACTTGGGAAAACAAATGCTATCACTCCAAGCATCCACCCGTTCCTTCTTCCTCCCCCAGCTTTATATGCTGAACATAACATCACATGATATGGAATATCCCTGTGGTCAGCTGGGCTCAGCTGTCCCAGCTGTGTCCCCTCCCAACTCCTTGTGCATCCCCAGATACTTGCCGGTGGGGCAGGGTGAGAAGCAGAAAAGGCCTTGGCTCTGTGTAAGCACTGCTCTGACGAAAACATCTCTGCATTGTCAACACTGTTTTAAGCACAAATCCGAAACAGCCTCACACAAGCTATTTTTCATTTATGACAGTGGGACCTGAAAAAAACAGCCTGAGTAGATGTAGACACATGCCTGAAAACAAATGAAGTGAAAATGAAGAGCAGTCAAGGAGATAAACCAAAACTTTTAGATTAAGTTAGATTCATGCAGGAATGAGGGGAATAATTCATTTCATCCACTAAAGGAGAATAGGAAGTAGGGAGACTAAAAATCAGCAAGGAAAATTTAAGTTTAAGGCTGTTAACTTCTCTCTATAAGCACAAATGAACATCAACAGAAGTTAACTAAGGATATATTCCATCAGTACATTTCCCTTTATTTTAGTTTATACAAACATCTGACAAGAATTGCTAAGGCATATTTGATGCTTTCTAAGACTCAGAGGTTGTCTAGAGGATCCATAAATTTTATTTTCCATATTGCTAAGAAATAATTACCTGAAGTAGTGACTGAGCTACAGTCTTCAATTCTACCACTTTTAATGTTTCATATTCTAAACGTATTTTTTTCAGGTATCCTACATTATACAATTATTTACCTATATTACATACTCAGATACTGGAAGAAAAGATTGTTCTAGCATTTTTTCAGATTGTTGCACAGTAATGTGAGGAAAGTCTCAGAATGAATGTAAGAACACAATCCCATTAAAATTATGAATGTAATTTATAAATGCAGTTTATTTATAGAAGATTAATTTTATGACTAAGAAGTCTTATTAACCTAACTTTTGATAATGTAATGAGCAGCCAGCTCTTGTTTTCTTTATTTATTCTGTGCATTCTTATTTATTTTATTAAAAACACATCTCTGCTTTTAAAGCAGCAAATCACATAACCATATGCGCCATATGGAAACCATACAGTTATGATGAAGTCCTCAGAGACAGTAAAGGAAAATCTACTAGGCAGATAGTGCCTCATGAGCTCTTCACTTTTCAGTCAATTCATTATCACCAGGTAAAGCCTATTAAGCTCTCTTGCACCCAGATCTATCAGAAAGACTGTCACAAAGCATTCTCGGGATTACTAAACAGTGACCTCATACAACAGGTTATTGATTTCAAATTGAAAGCTAATTCCTAACTCTATAAAAAGATCGTAGTTCAGTCTACTGCCACTGTGACTGTGAAGTGTGAATACTGTAAAAAATTTTTTTTCCTTGGCCATTACATCTGATGAATTGCAAAGTCCTTTGGACATTTTTCGTTTTGTCTGTGTCACTTTTTGGAAAGGGTAGATCAGCATCCTATTTAACTGCAAGGTAGAATTTAAGTGAATTAATATCACTCTTACTTTTCCTATCATATATACACATTGCTACAGTGTTTTTCAGCAATACAAAAATGGAAATTACACAAATTCGAGTAATATTTAAGAAGGTTAGGACACTTTTAGTCCTGAAATGGGTACAAATCAATAATAGCTCACCATATCCTCTGTCAAAATTTTGAAATGCCTTCAAGGATTTATTTTTCTCTTTTTCTTTTAATCATTACAGAGATAATCCTATGCTGAGTGTTTGTAAGTCCCTTCATCTTCAGTGGAGTTGGGAACTGAAGACATTCAACATCTGTCAGGATATACCTCTCTAACGGCTCGTAAGTAGAACCAGTATTAACTTTACAGGCATTTGATAAGGCTGAAGAATGCTAATGCAGAGTATGCCAGTCAAATGTCTTCCATATTAAATGCATAAAGAAAAATTCTATCTTTACTGGAAACTATAGAATCTTTTCTGACTCTGAAGAAAGCAAGATTTCATCTGTAGGAGCAGAATTTATTTCATTAAAAAAAAAAAAAATCTACCTCTTTTTCTCACCTACTAACAAGCAAAATCCAGTCCAAGCCAACTGGAAATGGAATATTCATACAATGGTCTTACCTAATCAAGTGTAAGTGAGGTTGTGAAAGACACAACCAATAGCTGCTATATGGACAGAGAAGTGAAAAACTCCCTTCTCAGGAATGAATGGGATCTAGAGAGGTGTTACTGAGCCAGGTGTAACACTGTGAAAATACAAATTAAGATAATCAATAGCTATGCATGACTAAACCTGTTCAATACACTGGCCAGTAATGTACAACCAATTTTGCGCAAGCAAAAATACTACAAGTGCAAACAACACTAGAACAGACTGCAATAGCATTGCACCATCAGAATAAATAATCCATTTAGCCAGTGAAACAGTACTTGCTTCTAAAAATTGTAGGAACATAATCATAGAATCATAGAA
>VZTU01022131.1:33233-49365 GCA_013400835.1 Zapornia atra | reverse complement strand
CAGGTCTTCTGCAACACCGTAGTCGCTTAGCCATACTATTTGCTTTCTTGATTTTTATCCCATAATTATGATTTTAGATTTAATTTTGTATTGATAAGGGATGAATCTCAGCAACATGAAACTGTTTTAAAGCCTTTGGTAACCTTTTTGTCTATAGACAACATGATGTTTTCTAGGGAAAAAAATTAAATAGACATGACACAAGCAAAAGCAGGATGTAATATAGAGTCTGGTGAATTTTATTTTAAATAAGATTTAACTTTGATTTTTGACAAAGTTCAGTTAAACCTGTTACTGGCCTCAGATATTATTGAAATAGCTTCATGCTAGTAATTGTTAAAGCAGTAACAGAGAGCAGTAAAAACTTTGTTTTAGCACAGATTAAAATGTTTTATATAGTGTAGTGTCTGTTGTGTTCACTATTATAGTTTTAAGTGCATAGTTTTTTTAGCAGCATTGATCTTTTATGTGTCATGAAGTAAGTTCAGGGTTCTTCAGATTAATTTATAAATGTCACCTTAAATTTTGAAATCAGATGTGCTCCAATGGTTGACATGCTCCCCTGTGGACGGAGTGGTCATCACTCGAGTTTCTTTGTGCTTAGACCTTGAAGAATTTCCCAGAAAAATGAAAACTCTCATTAAATCAGTTCATCTTTGAAAAGAGGGAAAGCCTGGGATTTGTATGTATTAGCTCTTTTGACTACAACCACTTAAAAAAATCCTTCCTGATCATGACACTTTTTTTCTTCATCTTTCTCTTCTGTTCCTTTTCTGCCTGTCTTGGGAATTGTCTTACCTCTTGTTCCACTATCCTTCACTCTTACCATATCAGTACTTACCACTGCCTTGTTGGCATTCTGTCAAATATAGGTAGGTTTGATTCTACCTGACTTCATTTATCTGTACTAAGTCTGAACAGATAAGTCAGCTGGGCAAATGCTTTTCAGTTTCTCTGTAGTCACTGGAGGGAAATAGTCGTACCAGCTTCACTCATCTGACCCATTTTAGCTTTTTACTGCAGAATAAGTTGTCCTCTTAGACTCCATTAAGTATATTGAGACTGCACTTCAGTCAGATTACTGCTTTTAGTGCCTCTTTTTTTGGGGGGGACGGGTGGGTTGTTTGGTGTTGGTTTTGAGTCATCGTTAATCAGTACATGTCCTTCAAGTCCACTTGAGTTTCTTGTCTGGGAGGGTCTCAATAATCTCAGTTCTTTATCTGAAGCAAATCATTAGATTAGCTGTCCACATAGTCTATGTCTTGTTTTCAGTGGCAACAGGAAATGTTTTTCAGGATCTTCATAAAACCCAGTCTATCTTCTGCCATTTGTTGCCAGCATCAAGAATTTTATCGATAGAAATGTTACAGGAGTATCTCCATGCCCAGTCCTTTTAGGTTTTATTTATGAACTTGTCCTGTCTAATCCATACTTGAACCTGCTGATGGTCTCTGCTTCCAACCACTTCCTGTGACAGCAACTTCTGGAAGTCCACTGACTGACATGTAAAGATGTTCTTTATCTGTCTTAAGCTTTTTCGCATAACTTCATTTGTCTAATGCCCCATGGTTATAAAATGTGGCTTTCAGTGATTGTTTATCTATTCAGACATCCTCCCGATTTTGTAAACTTCCTTTGTATCCCCTTTTAAACTTGTTTTCTCCAAATTTAAGACTTCTAGCCTTTTTAGTCTGTTGTATAGTAGCTGACCTGTCTGGCTGGTGTTTTAATTGCCCTTAACTGTTTCTACTCTGACTCCCATCTTTGTTGAGATGCAGAGATCAGTAATTGTGCATAGGACTCTGTCTGAGTGTGCCATAAGCTTGATGTTTATTGGCATTTGGCTGTGCTGGGTGTTGAGCAGATAATCTTTAACAACTGTCAGCAATGACTGAGGGCTCTGTACTAAACGCAGATATTTGTAGGCATTGGAAGTGACCTCTGGAGATCATCTAGTCCAACCCCGTGCTAGAGCAGGATCACCTAGAGCACATTGCACAGGATTGCATCTAGATAGGTCTTGAATATCTCCAGAGAAGAAGATTCTGACATCTCTGGACAGTCTGTCCCAGTGCTCAGTCACCCTTACAGTAAAGAAGTTTTTTCTCAAACGGAGATGGATCGTCTGTGTTCTAGCTTGTGCCTGTTGCCCCTTATCCTATCACTGGGCACCACTGAGAAAAGTGTGCCCCCTTCTTCTAGACATCCACCCTTCAGGTATTTAGAAGTATTGATGAGATCCCCTCTGTCTTCTCTAGGCTAAACAGACCCAACTCTCTCAGCCTTTCCTCATATTGAAGATGTTCAAGTCATCTAATCATCCTGGTAGCCCTCTACTGGACTTTATCCAGTAGTTCCCTGTCTGTCTTGAGCTGGAGAGCCCAGAACTGGACACAGGACTCCAGCTGTGGCCCCAGCAGGGCAGAGTAGAGGGGGAAGATAACCGTCCTCAAATTGCTGGCCATGTTCTTGATGCACCCCAGGATACTGTTAGCCTTCTTGACTAGGAGGGCACACTGGCTCACGGAGAGCTTGTCATCCACCAGGACTCCCAGGTCCTTCTCCGCAGCACTATAGTTGTATTTATTGGGGATATACTTGTTACATTCTTATTACAGAGGTCTGAGGGTTTCTTCTATAGCAACCCTATAGCTTCTATAGCAACTCTATAGCTTCATGATTGCCTATCTCGGGTCTGATTTGAAATAAGCTTATTTCTTTGAAGATGTCCTTGGAAATGTTTGCAGTGGTTAAGTGGTTTTGTTGTCTTTTGTACTATATAAGTGCACACTCTTGCACTCTGGTTGCTGTAAGTGAAAGCTTGTGCCAGTGTAATTCAGACTTGTACACAGGACCTAAATTAGTCTGGATACTATTTTACCTTAGAAATATATCTAATGCTTTGTATACTTCCCCATAAAAATTTGCTTAGGCTGGTGAGTAGCTCCATTTTGGAGGAAGAAGAAGGCAGAAAGTCAGCAGGTTGCAAAAACAATCTCTTTTTATTGCAGGATCCAAAAATGTATGTACAGACAGTGCTGGATGTCCATAAGAAATACAATGCTTTAGTCATGTCTGCGTTCAACAATGATGCTGGCTTTGTGGCTGCACTAGACAAGGTAAGTATATGTAGTGGCATTATATGAATTTTTTTTTTCTATTGTGTGTTTTGTCTCCCAAAATTTCACTGTCTTTTGTGATTTATAGGCTTGTGGTCGATTTATAAATAATAATGCAGTGACAAAAATGGCTCAATCATCCAGTAAATCCCCAGAGCTACTGGCACGATACTGTGACTCTTTACTAAAGAAAAGGTACGTCTTCAAAGACAAATTGTTATTTCAGGTTGGCTTTTGTTGTAAAAGGTTTTAGCATGTGAAATTTTATATTATGTCTTCAGAAACAGAACTTAATCTTTCAAGAAAATTAATTACACCAAATTCTGAATACAAAAATTTCAATAGGCCTATTCCTAAATATTAAATGGAGTTTACTTTTTTTTTAAGAAGGGGGGAAATAATTAAAGATTGAAGACCTTTCCTTATAGGAAACTACGTTGAGGGGTGGTTTTTTGCAGTTTTTTATTAAAACATAAGAGGAAGTTTTTTTCTTTTTTCCCCAAAATTTGAGTTGTGTTGTATGCTGTACAGAAGAGATGTGCATTCCATTTCTGCTTTAAAACTCTTGCTTTCCTCCTGTTTTCTCTGTATCTTCCATATAAACAGAAATTGAGGAGGACAGAAACTGCTTTCTAACCTCTCATAATTAAATTAAGGTATCTGGCTTCAAACCATTCAGCAGCTCGTATACTGAGTTGGTATCAGTTCAGTTCATACTGGATTGGTGTCAGTTTTGTCACTGGCAACTTTTCTTAGCTGTTTTGGGGGAGGAGATAAAAACACCAGCAAACCAGAACAACTTGCTCACTTTTCCCTTCCCATTCCCTCCTGCAGCGAAGGATTTATTTTCCCCTTCATAAATACTAGCTTTCTTTAGGCTAGATTTGATCTATACCTAATGGACAAGCATGATATGGAGGAAAACAATATGGTGCCACCTGAGTTCTCACCCAGTCAAGACTGAGCCCTCTGAACTGTTTTATTTTTGCTGTTCTGCCTACAATAAGAAATGAAGATAGCATTTAGCAACAGAAAAAAGGCTGTTAGAGAGAGATCCATGTTTAAGCCTATAAATCCTGAGCAGTGTCAGGCTGACAGGAAGTTCCAAGCAATGCAAGGTCCAGGACACAACCTGTTTGTTTAAAAGTCACTACTCCACATATAAGCAATTCTGAAGTATGTGAAGTGATCATTTCATTACACTGATTCCTCTCCAAAGAGTTTTTCATCCCAGAGCTACTCAATTTGTGTTCCTGTACTTATGAAATTTCCCTATATATCCAAGTGCTGTTTTAATTCAGGAGTTTTTTGGGACTAATTAAAAATACACTTCTTTAATTGCAGCTCGAAGAACCCAGAAGAAGCAGAATTGGAAGATACACTCAATCAAGTGGTAAGATGTCTATAAATACAGTACTGTGCAAGCTCTGACAAGCTGATACTCAGTTGTTGCACAAGAAGAGAAAACCTTTTATTTTTTATGTTTAATTACGTAGTATATCAGCTTTTCAGTAATAATCTTCATCTCTGTATGGCTTGTTGGTTGTTTTTACTGGGTGTTTTTTAAAAGCCTTTTACAACAGATTTAAAGTGGCTAAATGGAATATATGCTTTTATTTAATTTTTATATACACACGTGTATATAACTTCTACAGTATTTCTATATAATTACATATATGCACTACATATTTATTCATATGTAAGGTTGTACATGTAGAAAATACAGTTAATGTGTTTAAAATAGTGGTTTTATGTAAGTGTTTTTCCACACTTAAACACACACCATCACTCCTTGCCCTCAAAAATGCCTCCCCCACCCTTAAAAATATAAGTACAAATGAAGTAACTACTGCTACAGCTTTTGAAAGACAAATGCTTAATTTTTTTTCTCTTATAAATTATCATGGCTTTTCCAGATGGTTGTATTCAAGTACATTGAGGATAAAGATGTGTTTCAAAAATTCTACGCTAAAATGCTGGCAAAAAGACTTGTACATCAGAACAGTGCTAGTGATGATGCTGAGGCAAGCATGATCTCTAAACTAAAAGTGAGTATTCCATTACTGTCCCACGATCTCCTGTGTTGCAAGTCTTCAGGCTGCCTTGTAAAGCATTTATGTATTGACATATGTTCTTTCATGTCATATATTTCATTTTATATACAGTAAATGTATTTCATTTTATATACAGTAGAAAAATACACAACCTGTGTTTTTGGAAGGGTTGTTTAAATCTCCTTGGAGCTTATAGTACATGTCTGTCATATGGTGTTAAGCTTAATTGTTCTTATGCAAATGAATTATATGGATATAATTACCCAAGGGAATGACTGCTGAGAAGTTGCTTAATTTCATTAACCCTTGTTCATTCAGGGTCAGACAAAGTATAATCTAATACTCTTTTAATAGTCTGCTTCATTGTGTGTTTTGCTTCAGTTTTAAACAGATTTTTTTCAACATTTTTGATGACACTTGAAGACCATAACTAGCCCTTTGAATAAGGGAAATACTGAACTTTGTGCATCCTCTTTTAAGAAAATAAGCTCCAATACTTTGTTCTTCTTATTCTGCAATGTCAAAAATGTATCTTGTTGACCTATCTGTGCTTTTAAAATACAGCAAGCTTGTGGTTTTGAGTATACTTCCAAGCTGCAGCGGATGTTCCAAGATATTGGTGTAAGCAAGGACTTGAATGAACAATTTAAAAAGCACCTGACCAATTCGGAACCATTAGATTGTAAGTAATACATTTACCTAAGTTACTGTTGAATAGTTCAGCTTCCTCTTATTTCTGCAGAGCTAACTGTATGATGTATGTAGATTTAAACATCATACCCCCAGAAATTAGAATTAGTATTACTTTGAACAAGATAGCTAAGGACTTTAAAATTAGTATTTCAGGTCTGTACTTTGCCGTCTAATAGCACTTTGTATCTTCTGTTGTGGGTAGCCTTATCCTGATTTTGCAGCTCATGTTTATGTATGTAATTAAGTTGAATCCTGTCATGTTTTGGTTTGGTTTTTATTTGGTTTTTTTTTATATTGGAAATACATTTTTTCTTTGAACAGTCGTGACTTGCCCACGACATGGCTTAAGTTCACATTTGTGTAAAAATATTAGGGGAAAAATGATGTTGTGATTTAGGTTGTTAGCTGTTACTTTTTTATAAAGAAATCTTTTTGTTTCACTGAGGCATGTTGAAACTAATTCTTTAAAGAATTTATCATTACTTGTTGGATTACATTTAGTTGTATATTGTCAGATTTAAATTTTAGTTAGCTTTTGTGTTACTCTCACCGACTTGCCCAAATGCCTTACATGTATAAATGTGAAACATTTATTCTTGCAGTTATGTACTGTGGACTGATGAGTTTTAATTACTCATAAAAATGAACACTTACAATTTTTGCACTTGTATGTTAAAAGAGAAATTCAGGAGAGAAAGAGCCAGGAGAAGAGAATGCTCCTGGGAGACCTTACAGCAGCCTTCCAGTAGCTGAAGGGGCCTACAGGAAAGATGGAGAGGGGCTGTTTACAAGGGCATGTAGTGACAGGATAAGAAGTAATGACCTTAAAATGGAGTGCAAATTTGGATTAGATATTAGGAAGAAATTTTTCCCTGTGAGGATGGTGAGGCACCGGAACATGCTGCCCCCTCCCTGGCAGTGTTCAAGGCCAGGTTGGATGGGGCTTTGGGCAGCCTGGTCTGGTGGAGGGTGTCCCTGCCCATGGCAGAGGGGTTGGAACTATATGATCTTTGAGGTCCTGTCCAACCCAAACCATTCTGTGGCTCTCCAAATGAGAGAAAAAATAACTGACCGTCACAATAAATCTAAAGTTCTCCCAACAGCAGCAGCATCTTACATGAATTTCTTTGTTTATGTATGAAAAAGTTATCCACTGCTTAATGATTTTTCACCATGTTAGAGCAAAAAGCAGAGCCATTTCTTGTTTGTGTGAGAACTGGGACTTTATGAAGGAGGGGATGGGAGCAAATGGGTAACACAGCTCAGCCTCTTCACCTCTTTTCCAGTGGATTTCAGCATCCAGGTGCTGAGTTCTGGATCGTGGCCATTCCAGCAGTCCTGCACATTTGCTCTGCCATCTGAGGTGAGGGCCTTGCACTTGTTTCATCTAAACATGGAATGGTTGTGTGAGAAACTTTGGTTTACAAGGCTGGTGTCTCCTCTTGTATGTCAGAGGGGACTGGAAGCCTCTGTGGTGTTTGCCTATTTGGCTGGAGGATATTTGGAACAAGATTAAGTTACTAAGGTAGTAGGAGGGAACTGTGAAATTTATGTAACTTTTCTCTGGTAGAAAGACCCTAGTTAATGAATTTCTTTTTCAGAACATTGAACAGTGACTGAAGCAAATCTTTCTTAGTTTATTTTTTCTGTGTGTGCTTTTACTTAAGAAACTTCTTCCTGCTTTTGCTTTGACTCTGTCCATTGAAATCTTCAGATATTCTAACCATTAGTTTTTTGTCTAGTGCTTACCCAGAGTAGACAAGACATGAATACTTAACATGAGAACTAAGTTTAACTGCTGCTACCTGGAACATGAAGGCAATTAAAAAAAAAAAATCTCCTTTCTAGCTTTGATTAATAAAGGAAGATCTTAAATGCTTTTTTAGGTTTGTGGTGTTATTCATGCTTTAAAAGAGAAACTTGTAACCAAGGAGAATTTTCATCTAGTCTGAAGATGTTTAATGTTTTGGATTTCTGTTTGCCGTGTTGTCTGAATAAGATACGGGTGATGAGAATTCTCCTTTGTTTGTTCTAGAGCATGTTATAGCAATGCTAAATGAAGGTTAATAATACTATTTCTTTATTGTTACTGGTTTTTTATACAGTTAGAACGAAGCTATCAGAGATTTACTGCATTTTATGCCAGTCGTCACAGTGGAAGAAAACTAACATGGTTGTACCAGCTGTCCAAAGGGGAATTGGTTACCAACTGTTTCAAAAATAGGTACACGTTACAGGTAAGGATAACGTCAGGCTGATACAAATACCTGGTGGCGATTGCAGTTCAGGGACTTGGATGCAGCTGGTCATTTATGACACAAATTCTGTTTACTCTGCTCCATTATATGGATGAGCTGCTCAGCCTCTTTGCTCCTCATTTGGAGATAATTGCTTTTCCTTACTTTAAAGGTCCATTGTGCAGATAAATGTATTTAAAGTGGTGAAGTGTGTAGACTTTGAAGTCATGCTCATGTGAACACCTGTACCTGAACAGAAACTTATTTTAATAGGTAATGCATTGGATTGATCTGTGTTTTATTCCTATGTCAAAATATTAACAGTATGTAATGATGTATGTATCACAATTCAGCAGTTAAATCATTCAGTTCCATAATGGTTGTGGGTGTATGCGTTCGTATGTATGCTCACACAATAGTTTGGCTACTACTTATGATGTTCACATGCATTTATGAGCTTTATTCGTGTCAGTAATGCTACTGTCTTTGTTTAAAGCAAAGCACAGATGAAAGATCTGATGGCTACAATGGCGCATTACTGAAGTGAACCCATCTGGGGTTAACCCTCTCCAGATGGTTGTTGGTGTTACGATTAATAGAACCTTGATTGTACATCTGATTTATTTACTGAGCTGTTCCTTAAGATCTGTGTTTAAACGAAAATGAATTTGCAAGGGGGAATATTTTACTTGTGCTTTCAACAGGTGTTGAACTACATTGTGAGACAACTGCAACCTCTGTGCATAACAGCTTGTGCTTCTTTAACTTTCCTGTCTGCTCTCTCTCAACGTAGAGAGGAGGGGAGTTCACAACAGTGAGAACAAACAAGATAATCTCAGACTTTGAACTTGTCATCAACATATGCTAGCCCTGTGGTGATAGACACGAATAAGCTACTGATGGCTGCCTTGTTTATAAATATGGTTTCATTGTTCCGATGGAGTTGGGATGGTTGTGAGGATGAATTCAGTAGTCTGTGTAGGCCTTAATGGAGATTAAATGGGCAAGAGTCAGGGAGTGACAAGGAAAGTAATTTAAAATTATATTAGCAAATAGGATAAGGCTTTGACACTGTAGTAGAAGACTTGATGCAGTGTTTGCAGCTAGTTAAATGATCATAATGTTGAGGCTTATGTTTAGATGCTGGAAGGAAGAGTTCTGCTTGTATAAGTAACATCAGATTTTTTCTGTATTGCATAGTGTTTTGTATTGATAATGATAACCAGTTGGCTATTCTCTGTGCAAATATTCCAGTATATGTGTTTAACTGGTGATTTTCAGCTGTTCAGATTCAGAAAGTGTGTTTGTTTCATTCTCAATTTCTGATTTACTCTCTTCAATGACTTTTTTCTCTTTTTCTTTTTTTTTGTGGGGGGGTTGGTCCTGTTAGGCATCCACATTCCAGATGGCCATTTTACTGCAGTACAACACAGAAGATGCCTATACTGTGCAGCAGCTGACAGACAGTACTCAAATAAAAATGGTAGGGACTCTGCATACTTCACACTCTTGTGAACAAGTTTGTCTTCAGGGCTCTTCTTGCTGTTGTAAGAAATTGGGATTAGATACACTTGAAGCCAGGGTTGGTTTCTGACCTGAAGGAGCTAGATATGCTCCCTTCTTGGTCAGTCTTCTTTCCTGCTTTATTTTCCTGTGATCATAACTTCCTAGTCTTCCAATGGATCTCATTCGTGACTAGAGTGAATTGCCTAGCTTCCTGATGAGGTCTGTGAGGAAGCTGTGGAAGTGGAAGTCTTTAAATACACTTTAACATTAAAAGACAGCATTCTAAGAAAAACAGCTTTTCCCCCAAAGCGATTCATCTGTGTGTCTTTTACATCTCAGGGCATGAACATAGTAAAATCTGCAGTTTGATTGGCTCGCTTGCTCTTGTGAAACGAGTTTCCTCTGTTCCAAATAGACTTTATGGCCCATAGTTTATTTGGCTTCTGTGCCCTTTGCTAAGAGGTTTGAATCAAGTCTGCTGGGACTTCTGGAAAGTTAAGTGAACTCCTAGTTAGGGAGATCTTTCCAATGTATCTGGGAAGTTACTGCCACTAGTGGTTTACAACAAACCCAGAAGTCTTACAGGGTTGTCATTTATTGTAGATGCATGTTTGCAGATGCATGTGTGTGTTTCTACAAAATAAATATTTGGCCTGAGTTGTGGTTCTACCAGAATAAAACCTTTTATACTAACTGTATGAAGCCCAGATGATTTCTACTGTGGTAGAACAGCAGCTTTGCAAGACTGCACAGAACACTGACAGCCAGTAGTGTGACCAGCCAGTGACAATAACCAGAACAGATCCCTTGCGTAAGCAAGAAAATAAAAATACATTGATTGGAAAGAAGAGGGTGCTTACTTTCTGAAGTTTAGGCTTGCCACAGTACCTGTACTTGCAGGGTTTGGGAAAAAATATTTCTTATACTGATAAATCTGCTTACAGAATAGCTCCTAAAACAGCAACCAGAATGATCTGTTTGGAATTAGTCTTTCTAAAAAAATTGATGTTATTTGACCAACTGCAAGGGTAGTATGCCCTAATACCCAAAAAGAGTCTTACTATGTTTTATTTCTGTGAACTACATTTTATTGCATTCCTCTGTGCCCTTCCCTTCCCCCATTTTGCAGGTTCTGCACTCACTAGTACTTAGTCTAAATATGTATATTCTTGTTGAAGTATTTTAACTTGGAGAAAGGTGCTGTCTGCACTGATAATATTTTCTGTCATTTTGTAGGATATTTTGGCTCAAGTTCTACAGATACTGTTGAAATCAAAATTACTTGTAAGTACTCTTGCTTCTTATGGCCTGCTTAACATTCAGCAACATGTATTAATAAATGTTTGTTTATTTGTTTTGTTTTATTTATTTCTTGCAGGTTTTGGAAGATGAAAATGCAAATGTTGATGAGGTGGAGCTGAAACCAGATACTTTAATAAAACTGTATCTTGGTTATAAAAAGTAAGGGAAAAAGCCTTCAGCAGCATACATTACGTGTGTATAATGAGAATCCTCTGCTTTCAAAATTTGGGCCAAACCTAATATACTTGGGATGAAAGGTCCAGGGTTCAAGTGCCAATTCAAACACCAATTTAATATGCACCAGTTTTAAAGGAGAGGGTTGGCTGTTCATGGGGGATGGGAGAGATTTCAGTGCTCTGACTGTATCATAAAGTCTGTCAAGGACTAGACATATTTTCAGATGTGTTCTTCATTCCTTGATTTTTGTCTAATTCTTATCTAATTTATTTCTGGTAAGAAACTGTGCTGCTTTTTACTGAGGTGCATGACTTGCAGGCATTATTTTCTGTAAGATTACATTTCTTACATTTCTTACATTATTTTCTGTAAGATTACAGTAGTGTACAGTGACTAGCAAAGGTCAAAGTCTTAAATGTTCACCCAGGAGAGAGAATGTGAAGAGATCAGCAGGCTCAGTGATTACTTAATAAACATGACTTTCAGTAGGTTTTATTACCTACTTTAACGAACTGGTGCTGCTTTCAACATCGGTATATTTTGAGCTGTTCATCGTATGCGGTGGCTTTTTATCATGCTTACCAGAGCATAGACATAAACATACATCAATTCAGTGAGTTCAGTACTTCCTGAAGATAAGATGTCAAGTGGAAGAAACATTTTAAAACCCTTCCTTGTACCTCAGTCTTTCTCTGCTTTCTTCCCTCCTTGAGCAGTGATTAAAGGTTTGAGAATTCATGGTCAGTTACATTAATGCAGCGATGGAAACAGCTCAACATTGCTGCACTGTGCAGCTTGGTGGTTCCCAATTTATGAAGCACCAGCCTATGCTAAATCAAGAACAGATCTGATTGCCACTACAGTATTCCCCAGCACAGCCAGCAAGGCTGAGCACTCCCCTGCACTCCCTGGTACTGAGGCTCCTTCCTCACTCGTGACACAGCACCTTGTCTTGAGAGTGGTCATGTGAGGGAGTGGGCTTGTCCCAGCATCATTTGGGGCATATGAAAGAAAGGCAGAACTCAGTTTTACAGAATAAAATGGGTTTCTCTGTGTTACGGTCAGAATCCATTCTGTACTGTGTTGAAAGGTGGACCTATTTGCTTTGACTTTCTTTGTCCTGTTCTCTGGCTGGAAGCTGCTCACTAAGCGTAGAAATGTTTCCAGTATAGTGCAATTGCAGGGCATTAATCTGACCTAACAGATCACTAGGTTGGATTCAGTAAGCCATTAAATCAGTCACAAATAACCACTAGAGAGGTATTTTGGTTTTTTTGGTTGACTGAATTTTTCATGGTTCTGTGGTGTTTGGGTTTCTTTCATTTTGGATGAGATTGTCTTAAACTTATAGAAGTGCCAAAGTCCCCTTTTTTTGTTGCAAAGTACTTGTGGTGGTGTGGCTTTTGGTTTGGAGTTGGGTTTTATTTGAGGTTTTGGGCTTGGATGTTTTGTTCTTGTTTTTAAAACAGTTAACTTCTGTTTTTCTTTACAGCAAAAAATTAAGGGTAAACATCAATGTGCCAATGAAGACTGAACAGAAGCAGGAACAAGAAACTACACACAAAAATATAGAGGAAGACCGTAAACTACTGATTCAGGTGACTTGTAATGAAGAATGCTGCCATGCTGTGAATTTAGGATTACAAAGCTGTTAATCCTTTAGTGAAGCTTACTGTGGGCTTTCCTTAATTTTTATTAAAACAGGCCATTGCAGTGCACTCTGGAGCTAGTAAGGTATTTACAGTACTCTTAGAGGCGATTTGATTCTGTAATAGCAAATGTAGAAAGGCGTGATTGTTCTGACATCATGCTGATGAGTGTTTTGAGTTCCAGGGGTGCACACACACTGGCCAGACCTCTGTTCTGGGTGAAAATGAGTAAACTCAAAGTAGTGTGAACTTAACAGCATTTTATCAGTTCACTTGCAATCCACTTGAGAAGCAAAGGACTAGGGAAGGAAATACAAATGTCCTGCTAAGAGTATCACAGTAGGGTTAAGTATCTAAAGCCAGCTTTCTGTTTCATGCTGCTTTCAGTACACACCACTTGGTACTATTGTTACAACTGACCCTAAGCAGAGTAGTTCTTAAAATCCATATCTCAGAATCCCTTTTGATGACTGTGTGCTATGTAGAATTGGAGTTCTTAGTCTTGTGTGAGTAGCTGATGTTTGTAGGCGTGCTGCTGCCTGTCTGATACTCGGGCTCGCTGTGATCATGCTTCAGTGCTAGCAGATGCGATCTGCGTAGGGGAGTAAAATGGCTTTGTCCAGAAGGGCAAGTAGTTTGCTGCTAAGCACACCTGTCTGACTCTGCCATGCAGGCTGCTATTGTGAGAATCATGAAAATGAGGAAGGTTCTGAAACACCAGCAACTGCTTGGAGAAGTGCTAACACAGCTGTCCTCAAGGTTCAAGCCACGAGTTCCAGTAATTAAGGTATTTGAGAACCCCTTCTCTGAACTTGTGTTCCAGCCAGTGAGGAGCATGTATTTAGACAAAACACCTGGTTTAGAATTAAAAAAGGAAGCTAAGGAGATGGGATGGGTAAGGACAGACTTTTTTTTTGAGTTCTGAATAAGAAGAAATATTTTAGCCAGAAATGCCGAGTTCTGTGATGATAATACGCATGTTTTGTGTTGTAGGCAGCGGTAAAACAGTAGCGTGCTCGTACCTTTTCACATCACTGCTTACAGCAGCCTCCCCTCCAGGCATATGCTCTCCCCTGTGTGGGAGTGCTGCTGTCTGTGGGCCAGCGCAGTAGAAGGGTTTCCTGATCTCTTCTGGAATAACAAGTGATTGGGGGTTGTGTGTGAGTGTGAGTGTGTGTGGGTGTGTGTGTGCAGGGGCTGGGGGACTTGGGGGATAGCTGAGGCAAACACACACCAGGCAGTGGAGAGCAGTTGCATAAACTGGCACAGATGCCAAGAGATTCACCCAGTCAAGTCCTGGAACAGACAGTCAGTTACTGCAGCGGCTGTCTTTAGCAGCATCACAGTAAGTACTCTGCGTCTTGGTTTAACTCTTTTATTTGCTATCTTACCATGAAGTTCTCAACATTCCGATGATCAGTTATCTCCCAGTCACTACCCTGGAAAAGCATCAAGTAAGCGTAGCTTGGTTTAGTGGATTAGTAAGTCCTGCTTGGATGTGGACAGAAACAGGACCACGAGTTGCTCTGGTTTGTGCCCTCTGCCTACTCCCATCACCTATTTGGCATGAAATTCAGCAGCCAAAACTGTCCGCTCTGCAGCGAGGTTACGGTGTTTCTGGCAGTGTCCCACCACTTGTGTCTGTTTCTCCCACAGAAATGCATTGACATTTTGATTGAGAAGGAGTACCTGGAGCGCGTGGATGGCGAGAAGGACACCTACAGCTACTTGGCTTAACACTTTTATTAGCAATGACTTGACTGTGTGACACTCGGCAAATAGGTAACGTGATGCAGAGAATGGAAACGGCAGAACTTCATAGCAGCCACTCTGCTGCCATTTGGACCTCCCTTTTTAATAACTGAGACCAGGACTCCCATCAGCCAGTCTCAGACTTACATCAGAACTGCTCAGGATTGATACATTTCAAGTATGTAAATATGGACACCAATGCCATTTAACCTAATTTAAGAACAGAAAGGAATCAAACCCTTCTCCTTTAAGGGTTGCATGCTACTGCATTTAAATCAATACATTGGCTATATGATGATAAACAGCTGCCATCACAGGCAGCACTTAGAAATGTTGGCAGCACTTTGAGAACGAGTCTGAATGGACCCATGTGTAATCTGCTATGAAAAACCATTTGTATAGTGTGTTTCATTTTTTAATGTGTGATAAATAAAAAAAAATTAAAAGATTTCTGTACAAGTTGCATTTGGTTTTATTGTTTTACGTTTCATGACTTATCTTTCTAAATGTAAATAAAAGGTATAATGGTTATGAAAGCTATAGAAAATTCGTTTTGCTTTTTCTCCTTTTCTGATGACCTAAGTACATTTTGTTCTCTGAAGAAAGTCATCATCAGCTGTACGTATTAGTCCTTTTCTAATGAAAAGAAAGTTGTGATAATTTCACAAGACAGGCAGAATAGAAAATATTTAGAATGTGGCTGATTTTAATACTGTACATTATGCTAAAAAATGCATTGGCCTAATACTGACCTGAATAAATAAAGTTTAGACTGCCCATTGCTTTGCCTAGAACAGAAGATGGACTGTGCTCCTATAAAAGAATCAACACAATTTTTATCAGAGGGAAACTAATTTTTCATGGTTACAGTTGAGCTGACCAACCAAAAAGTCTTTTTAATACTGCTCCATGATTTTTTTTTTTTAGATGTGATCCAAACATTTGTTTGGAATATGGAGGGGAAAGCCTTATCTCTGCTTGAGATTTTGTATGCTTGCTATTCTTACTCTGAAAGAACTTTATTTGCACAATACTGCCACTGTGGGTGATAACAGCAGGATCCTCCTCAGTTTTCAAAATACCTTTTGAAATTTAGAAGAATGAAGCTTGTGGTGCTTTCTATGCAGGCTGCTTTTTTATTTTAAAGATGCTGTTTTGTGCAGACAGTTTGATGCTACTAAACTTTTGGAGCAAGATTTAAGCAGCAGGCTGAAGGATGTTCTATTGCAGGAGGCTGGAGCTGCCACCACCAGTTAAATCAATCAGCAATGCTTTGTATACCTTGGATGCTGCCTCTTGAAGAGCTCTTGTTTTTAAAACTCAAGCAGGGACAAAACAAAGGTTGGGCTTTTGGACCTATTTCTTGTGCTATGATGAGTATGAACTTATTTCTTAGCAGGCCACTACAGAGCACAAAGATGGCCTCTGGCAGCTGCCTGCTGTCTCTGTGTTTCTACACTGGCTTTGCTACTTTGGCTCTTGCTTAGCCCAGACTCAGTGAGCTGTAGCCTCTTCTGTGCAGCTATTGACATCAGTTTTGCAAGAGCATGTCCCTGTGCCTGCCTACCCACCACGCTGTTTTGATATCATGTTTCTTGAAAGCAGAGTTTGTCCTACAAACCACAGCTATTCTGTAGTTGGGG
>VZTU01022131.1:20355-33218 GCA_013400835.1 Zapornia atra | reverse complement strand
GGGGGGCAGGGAGATCCTTTTCCCCCATCATATGTATCTACTG
Organism: Zapornia atra; assembly: GCA_013400835.1. Classification (NCBI taxonomy): domain Eukaryota; kingdom Metazoa; phylum Chordata; class Aves; order Gruiformes; family Rallidae; genus Zapornia; species Zapornia atra. Next base: position 33,175 of record VZTU01022131.1, on the reverse strand, counting down.
CCAGTGGGCTAGTTCTTGGGACTTGGCAAAAGTAGAGAAAAAACCCCACTCCTTAAAAAAGGAATTGCAGTTGGTATTGTGACAAAAGGTTAGTTGAGGGAGCAACAGCAGGGGTTTTTAAACTGCACCTCTCCCTTCAGAGAACATGACCATAGCTTCATGCCACGGGTGCGTGCGTGAGAACTGCACAGCCATCTTCTGATTAATACAAAGTGTGACCTAAAATAATAGTAGTAGACAATTATGGAGTTGCCTTTGCCCAAACAGGGCGAGAATAAGTTACTTGCACCACTTCCTCACCTAGCTGACACAAAATTTTAACTCAGTTCCAGTACAAATGCAGAAGTTCAAGTATCCTTTATTCAAGGTTGAAAAATGTACCACAGCACATTATTGCAAAAGTTTATAGGTACAAAATGCTTTGCAGCTGGTGAAAAGGCAATAAAAAGTTGTGGTTTTTCTTTTTTTAAAATTTGTTACTATAAATTACTGTTACAGTACTTTGCAAATACAGAATTTCAAATTGCATCTTTTTTATTTTTCTAGAATTGCCCACAGTAGTAGAAATTCCTGAAGATAAGGCAGCTGTTTGTTTAAAAGAGGAGGTAGCTGGTGTCAAGGGATTTCCATTTCTCTTTCAATGCCCACATACTTGAGGGCATCAGCTTGGCTATATCTGAAAGTTAAAAATAAAATAAAAGTCAGTAACATCAAGTATTACAGCTTTGTTGTGATATAACAGTACAGCACTGCAGCATGGAATATTCTTGATTTCCCATGGATTCCTCACCAGCTGGGGCCTTTAGTGTGAATTGGTAGAAGATCTAGAACAACACTGACCACTTATAAAACTGCTTTTAAGAAGGGTCTGACCAAGAGGAAACAAAACCACTGAAATTCCATACTTCTGCAGCTCAAAAGGATCTTTAAGAGTGTGAAATTCAGTAGTGAAAAACAACTGTGTTTCCCAAGGTCAACTTAACACATTGTCATCACTGGACAGGTGGCTTCTGACTTCTCAGTAGTAACACAAGAACATTTCTTGCCCATTTCTGAGTGGTGGGAGAAACAACCCTGACTGGTACACCTAGGAAGGGTAAGGAGCCCAACCAGATAAAATATAACATGCAGGTCTGCCTGGACAAGTAAGGCTGTCTTCATTTGTCACTAAACCTTTGCATGCAAGCTGCTGTTGCAAGTTGGCAACCAGCTGCTTTGCTCATGTCAGTCTTACCAGTCTGGTACCTGTCTTTTTTTTTTCTAAAGAAAAAGGGAAGGGGACTGCTGCTAGGCTGTGAGGCCTGGGGTTGTAAGGAGGTAGGTACTGCAATTTAGTTATGAGCTGGGCAGAAAGGCTGAAAGTTAATCCAGTCGATGAACTGAAGTAATTACAAAATCCGTCTACCAACCTGTAGTCAAAGAACAATTCTTCACCAGTCTGAATGGCTCTTTTAGCAAATATTCCTATTCTATGATCGCCATTAACCATCATAACTGTTCAAAAGAAATTTAAAACACAAATATTTAGAACGTACACTTGTTTCAGTGAGTACCCACAACGTTTCATGCATTGCTAAATGCAGATTTAAACTTACCTTTTGCATAGCAGTTGGGATTTACCGAATGGTTTGCAAATCTAATTTTGTTGCCCTTGCGTGTTGCATCAACCACAAAATCTAAGGAGGTGAAAGAAAAAACAATACAACAACTCACAAATGATGAATAGGTTACCTACAGCCAAATTTTTGAGTTTAATACCCAGTGTGCCTGGATTTTAGCAGCTGGAAGAGGTAACTGCTCAGCTTCCCACATGGAAGAGTTGGCACATCATCCTATAACAGCTTTATTGTTCTACAAGGCTCAAAATATTCCTGTTGCCCCGCACGGTGCGGTGTCACATCTCTGGTCACAGCAGCATGACCTTAGTTTCTCACTTGAAGCTTTTCTACCCTTGTTACACAAGGAAAAGCTCCATAAATATGATAAGTCAACAGTGACAAAGCAGATTATTTTTTTCCTCCTTTCAAGTATTTTCTAGTATTTCACAGTTGACATGGTGCATCTATTTTATTCTCTTCAAGTGGCCATAGCCACATGCCCCATCGCTGTGTGTGGCTTCCCCCACCCTCCCCAGACACAAAACTACCATCATCATTTACTGCTAAGTTAAGTCACAGTGAAATTACAGGGCTAGGGCAATACCTAGCAAGTCTTTTAAATTCTTCAGGCTACTTAACTAAATGCTTGCATGTAATCTCACTCTATGAAATCGTACTCTAGTCTCCTCATGTAGTGGACTCCCTCGCTACTAATTGGGGGAGGCAAGGGGAGGTACTAGCTCTCAGCACTGGGAAGCCACACACTGCTAGACAGAGATGTGAAGAGGAAAAAAATATCCCAATGTTCCCTGCCGCTGGCAGAACATAGCTGAACCAAGTGATGAGCACAGACAGCTTGTGCACTCTTCAAGGCTGTGACTAGGACATACATACCATTATTCAAGTTAAACAGAAAGCTGCACATGTATTTGTCGTATACTTTTCCTCTTCTGTCTGCCTCATCCTGAGAAATAATCTGAAAGAAACGATACTTGTAAAAGAGCTCACCTCTTCCCTTTTGTAACCACAGCAGCTTAACGTCAAAAAACCCAGACATTTCAAAAGAAAGGTAGGGAGGAGTTTTAATCTCTGGGTCTGAAAATATTCCCAAACACGAAGATCTCTTTTCAGCAAGCATTCTGCACTTAGCAAGAGAGCATGGTTTGCTCTCGTCATAAATCAATTATTTCAGAGCAGAAGGGAAAGCAAGAATTGCTTCTCGTCTCAACATCAGGACTGCATACCTGATTCAGGGTTTCATTACTATAGAATACAATTTAATGAAAGTGTTTACTGAATTTTAGCAGTATACTGAAGATTTTGTACAAAATTCCAGGCACATCTAGGATAAAAATTAACATTCCAGCTTCTCATCCTCACAAGAACCTATGTCAAATTTTTTGTGACATTTCAACCATCTAGCTCCTGGGTTTGAGGCCTCTGAAAGCAGTAGCTCTATATACAATCACATCTCTATGTCTAAATGTGGTACCAGGATAGGGACAATCCTGGCCAACACACAATGTCACCTATTAAGTTCATACATAACCCGTGTTCTCCATCCTTTACCTCGCCACAGTATTCAGAGATGAACTCATTCTTCTGTACAGGATCTTTGATAAAAATTCCCCAGCCTGCCACATCTGAAGGTGCCAACAGCAAGTGCTGTGAGAGAGAAAAAAAGAAAAAATTTAGACGAGCCTGGCCTTGATTTGGTTTTGTTTGGGTTTTTTGGTTTGGTTTTGATTGAATAAATTAGTGAAATGGATGCTGGTACTCCAAGAGAGATGACAAACAAATTCTAATTATCAAATGCACACTAAAATTACTAGGTAATCACAAGTTGTGTGTAAAAGAAAAAAACATGTGAAGTACTTGAAACTAGTGCCTTTATTTGTTTTAACCTCAAAATGAGAGTGTTACATAAATATATACACACACTACGGACTTCAAACTAGAAAGGTCTGCAGACAGGACCCCACTACTGATTATCTCAATATTTGACTGAAACAGTTTGTGAGGAGATGTTCTGGAGCTTACTGATTTCTGTATTTAACAGAGCTGAATGGGCTTTCAGGATAAATCTGGTAGACTATGTGCAAGTTTGTGTGTTAGTATCAATGACTGAAGAAAGAAATGGCCAGTGTCTAAGCCCAAGCCAAACTTACACTGATCTAGGGAAAGACTGATGAGTTATCTATTAAAACAGCAGATTATTTGCAACTTACAAGCAAAACCTGAAGGGGGAAAAGGAGATGTTCTACTGCAGTAGAACATTTTGGGTTTCATTTTCCTGTTTGATAGCACGAAGGCAAAGAAATTCCGTTCTCTAGCGTGAAAATACGAAAACCTCAAAACCAAGGCAGGAAGCATGTAGTTGTCTTAACGTTCTACGTACTTTTTTGGATCCTCTCTGGATGCTGCAGTTCTTGCAAGAAACATTTTTGCTGTCCCAGTGGTCTGCTGCTCCACATGTTAAACAGAGGTCAGGATCGCATTCCCGTACAGCTAGGTAACATGGGCACTGTTTAGTGTTGCATTGTGCTTTACAACGACATCCAGGAAACCTGTTTTGGCCTACAAAGGAATATATGGAAAACAAAAAGGTAAAGTGTGAAAAAGTACATTGTAAAATTAAGACAGTATAGATTATGGCATATCAGAATATTAAAAAACTGCTGTTGGTATCTATAGGACATTCAGAAGTATTGTAAATTTCCTCCTTCCCTGATTTTAGTCATCTTTAAGTATGAAGATTGTTTTTAACTTCATTGAATGGCTAGATAAGAGGGCCAAATTAAACTGAACATGTGCTCTCTTCTCATACCACAGAACACAATTTCATACTCCTGCAAACGCTGTCTGCAGCATGGACAGACTGCTAGTACAGTATTAAATGTTGGGACAGCAAAAGAAATGTATAGATAGCTTTTAAATGTTTTACTTACATTCTGAGCTGCACTGACAAAACTTCTCACAGAAGTTTTGAGCAATTACACATGGGCATGAGCTATCACAAGGCTGACGTGGATGATCACATGGCTGATAGTTGTAAACATGATTCGATGACCCATCTGAATAAAAATAGCAACATTTTGTAAAGTTGAAAGGTACAAACAATATACAGTTACCCATCACTCTTTAAAGTGGAAATTCCCTTTTAGTCATTTAACTAAGACACCTCCTCCCAAGTGAATAAAAAAAACCCCAAACCTATGAGTGGAGTTTAAAACAAGAGAGACACCACACAAGCACTGTAACATTAGTTTGGTGTTTGCCACCATTAGTTGTCTGCTAGGAAGTGCACTTCATTCTTCCTGTTACTCAGCTTCTTCAAGTATTCAGAGCTGAAAACTGTTTACTGTGGAAAACTGAAAAATGAAACTACAATGGTATAATTTTCTGTGTGAACGTGTTCTAGAAAAACAAAGATAATTCAGCAAAGTAAATTTGCTCAAATACCCAAAGTAATTTTTACTCCGGAGCAACAGTCAACTTTCAAACAGGTACACTGGCAAAATAGGATCTGGTCATTATACCACTGTGCTTTCCCAAGTCAATTTTCCAATAAAGACAAGTCTAACCAAGGAGTGACTAACCAGTGACAGGTCTAGAGCTTTACATATGGAGCAGCTAGGAGAACTTGGGACTATATAAATTACATTTGCTGTTAATACTCCTGAGCTTGCGTTGGGTTTGCATGTATTTGTAAAAACACCCAAGTTAATCAGGAAACAAAAAGGAGAGACAAACATCATTTATGTTGCTAGGAGTTCCAAACACTCAAATTTTCAGTATTTCTAAAATAAACTGCTAAAAAAAAAAAACAACCCGCTTTTTACCACAGCTCCTATTGTGAATACCATTTTTATCTGCACTTCAATGAGGCCATACTGGAAAGACTGTAAAAATCAGTTTCCTCTTTTTCTGAATTATTCAGAGCTCTCCCAGTTACGTTAACCAAAAAGCACCTTTTGTGCCTGCAATCTCTGTAACAAGAGCTTATTGGTTTTATTCACCCTGTAATTTCTAGCTCCCCATGGAATGTTTATCATGGCCTAATATTAAGAAATAAACCCCAAACCCCCAAAAAAGCAATAGTAGGATCTTAAAAGTTCAGGACATAAATTGAATGGAAAGATGCTAACCCTTTTTCAGCTGTATCTTTCTGCAATGAGCAGCCCACAACCTGCAAAAACACAAAACAAACACAAGAAGGTTGACAGGAACTCCTCTTGCAGTGGGCTGGGAAAGGCAGCTACATCTTGCACCCACACTTAGAACAGAAAAGTTTCTGGTACCATGAGCATCTGCTAACTGTACACAAGTCAGAAGTGGCTGCAGCAGAACCACCCTGTCCCAGACTCTTGGAGCTCAAGATCTGCAGGCTGCTCCCCCCACTCCCCACACCATTCCTATAGTCCCAGGATTGCATAGACAAGCAGCCCCCACCCAGCCCAGGCTAGAGAGATGCTTAAATTCATAGGGCTTTGAAGGAAAACCTGTAAAGAAGAGGCTGCTGGAGCTGCTTCTAGGAGGCAGAAGCAGCAACAGAAGGAAAGAATCAGAATTGCAGATATGGAGATACATGTCTAAACAATGAGGTAAAAGTCTCTCAACTGTTCACAGGACTGGGCCCCAGCACCACATCAGTAGTCTCCTACAGATCACAGCCAGCTTTACCCTTGACCTGCTCAGCTCCAAGTATGTGACAACAGGAAATCACATCTGTCTGGCACAGCCACACTGATGCTAGCTCAGCATTTCTTGTGGTTGGAAAGACTTTTCTCCAGTTTGTTCTGACTGGCTGTACTGTGCTAAGCCTTTTTTCTCCCACCTCAAACTCTATACACCTTTCTCTTACATCCTTACAGTTTTCCTTCGGTGTCCTCTTTTAGCTCAGCCAAGCACTCCCTTTGCAAGAAGTGCTGCTTTTGTTGCATAGTTGTTTTTTTGTTTGGTTGGGGGTTTTTTCGGTTGGGTTGGTGGGGTTTTTTGTTTCTTTTTTCTAAGAAAAACATGCTTTTGGTTATCATAACATAATAAGTCATTACGCTTCAAAAATTTCTTGAAAATTACAACCGCCCCTTCTATTCTGTGTCCATTTCAGATTGCAAGCTCTTTGGGCATGAAATACCTACTCTTCCATGCAAAAACACCTGTCTGGACCTTAAGCACCAAAAGGAAAACCAGAATCACATCTCAGTAGCCTTAAAGGAAAAATCCATGAAGTTTAGATTAAGGATTTTTAAACTTTATACTTCTTGGACTTTCTTAGTATGTCATACAGCAACATTAAGAGACTATGGAGGAACCCTCATTCACTGGCCAAATAAAACAGTGCTAAATGCACGTAGCAGCCCCTCTTTGCAAGATAACAGTTCCCATATAACTGAAAGGTGGAGTGCAACTTTGACTTTAATTACTTAAACTACTTTTTTTGTCTGACTGGCATTGGGCAAATGTAACATACACCATACTTTTGAACAGTTCTTTCACAGAAGCTTGTCTCTCAGCCCAAGATAATAAGGACCTACTAATATAGCAAACCCTAAAAAACCTTCCATGGATAGACTTCTTAAAATACCATTTCATTAGCAATTAGTATGATTTTGGGTTTTTGGTAAGCACTGTCCTAATACTTTAAAACTAAAATTCAACTTGAGGACTAGCAGCAACCTGAGATTTTTTTTTGCTGTCTATGGGAAAGTACAGACTGTATGGACAAGGACATGGGACTGTATGGACTGCCACCATCAAGAAATACTAACTCCTCAAAACAGATAGATAATATGGTAATCACAATGGCATCAGCTTAGACACTCACATAACACAGACTGGTGTCATGGAAGGAAGACAGTCTAGCAAGAGAGGAGTTTGAGACATACAGTGTGAATATGAATTGTGGGTAGTGACAGGTAACAACATGAACTAAGCTGCCAACACTGACCAATTCAACAGAAGGTTCAATTAGCACAATTAAATAGTACATCCATTGGCTTGTAACTTTTTTAAAAACACCAGGAAGAAGCACCAAGAGTTCCCCTGATTAGTGCAGAAAACTGAAGACTGAATGAGTACCCCTACTAGAGGACTAATGTATGTATCTGCCCTGAAATCTGCTATCTTGACCAGAAGCAAAAGGCAAGATCTGGTCCCATGCACCAGGAAGCAAAGACAAGAAAAAAACCCCAGAAAGTTGAAAGGACTTGTGACTTAACGTGTCATTAAGAAAAAAAAGGTGCAAATTTGAAACTCAGTGGTAGATATCCAAGTAAACAGATAGATATAAACATCTGGTTACTGACATCTGCAGGATAGCCAGCTTAGAAAACAAGTGTTTCCAGAATCATTATGACAGAAGCTGTCAAAAATAATTGTTGTTCTCTGCTAGCATACTACTAGATTTTGCCAGTGTTTTTAGGAGACACTGGTGTCAGCTAATTAGGCAGTAAAAATGCATTCTTTAAAAGAAGCTGCACTAGCATTTCCTTCTGTGCACAGGGATACTCTGCTACCAAAAATAGCAGTGAAAATTAAAAATACATGCCGATTATGTTGATATATTAAGTCTTTGCAGTACTTGATTTTCTGGCATCACTCAAAACTTTCTTTTCAGTCTCCTCAGTCATACCTTACCTACAGCCTCCTTGCCCCTCTGCCCTCCAAGCACAACACAATGCATCAGCTGTACCTCTTACTTAACAGTGAGACTTTAAATCCCTATAAAAAGGTGCCCCTAATTCTAGGTAGAACCCTGTAAGCTATTCAAACCCATGCAGTGAACAGCAGTCCAGCAGAAGGCAGGGACAGGAGGAGGAAAATGGGAAAAAGGATTCAAATAAAGTTGACTTACTAAACTCCCATCTGAATAGTGGATGAGGGAGGGGCAGAAAAGCAAAATAATCATGAAGCAGCATTACATGGCTGCCATCATTAACAGATCCTTACTAACCCAGGTTTGGTGATTAGTTAAAGCAAATACAATTCAGCTCCATGCAATGGAAGACAGACATACACATAAGAGAATGCTGAAGTGTTCTCCCTCCAGCATGCACTCATCCTTTTCTGAATTCTTTCTTGCTTCACATGTTTCTATTGGCTTCTCTGTGACATACTTACTCCTTCAGAACAGCAGTTTTCACATACTGCCAGGTTAATCTCTGATATATAGGACAGGGTCTGACACTTACTGGCTCGCCAAAAAACAAATATATAAAAAGCTTTCTCATACTGATGACTAACGAAAAATGACACGGACAGGAGTGACAGAGTATTTTTTACTAAGAGGGCTGCAGTTGGCCTTGCCAGCTAGTTGCCTGTATGGGCACAAAGACTGCATGGGAAATAGGTGAAGTATTCTACGAAAAATCTGCTATTAAATCAGTTACAGGAGACCATTAAATGCAGTCTTCTGCTGCTGCTTTTTCCTTCAGTGAACACAGCTTTTGCTCAAAGGCTGTCTACCACATGTACATGTAGAAAACCTGCAGACCATTAAGTCCCTTGCAGTGGGAAAGTGCAAACAGGATAGGGGGGCCTTCCTGACTCTAGGTCTGAATTTACTCTAGGAGTGAGAAAACTCAACTCAAAGAAATGTAGGAAACAGATACAGACTACCAGATGGTTTTCCCAATTCCTAGTTAGAGAGTGCTCAGATTACACTAGTATGTAGGTGGGCTAAAAAGTTTTCCTGTTTTAAGACTACTGCATGTAGCAGAATGAAGACAGCTTAACTGTCACATTCTGTAAAACCAGATAGCTTTTTAAAAATCTCCTTCCTTCAATGAGAGTTAAAATAATTAAAAGGCATTTGCAAATTAAATCGCAGCGTTAACAGTTTTTACATTGACAACTAATAATAACAAAACACTATCACTAAACCCCAAACCATGGTATATGTGGTTTTATTCATTGAAGAAAAAAACCAAACCACCAAACCAAAAAGCGTCTCAAAACTCCTCCAAAATCATGTCAAGCTGGTAACCATGCAATCCATTTCAACATCAAAATACATTTGATCCTTCTAGTCACTCTTCAAACAGATGTACCGGAGCTTTATTTAATAGCAAATTTGCATGAATTTGAAAGCAAGCTAACTCCCAACTGCGTATCCCAAACTTGCACCATGGCTAGGAACTCCAGATTTAAAGAGCCAAGCTTACCAAAGGCCCCAAAACTTGAAAACTGTGACAAGAGCATGAAACCAATATTTTTTGTTGAGAACATGATCTCTTCCAGACGCGCACTCTATCTTACTCTAGCTCTTGTCTTTATGCTACAAAGTAGAAACATTGTACTCCACATCAACAGTATCTTCGAGCCAGTATCAGGAATTTCACTAAGCCAGGAAATAATATACTTAGACAAGCTAAGACAGAAGCAAGAAGAAATGATGGGAGAGAACTGGAAGAAACTAAGTTAAAAGGGAGAAATAGAAAACTTTATGGGAAAACAGTGTACTTGTTGCTTGCAGAAAGAAGTGTTCTTGCTAATAATCAATCAGCTTTTTATCTCCTATATTCTGGGAATAAAAATAATCAATGCAGTGTCGCATTTTTCAAACCTCTGCATTCTCAAAGAAAAATGCATTTCACTCACAGACAGTAGTTTATAATTTCACCACCAAGTTTATAATTTCAACACCAAGTTTATAATTTCAACTGGAATTGTTTCAGATAATCTTTCTGGCTCCAGCAAAAAGCTTGATCTCGTTTTTCATTGCAGCTTCACTTCAAACAGTAAGTTGTTAACCTGTTTGTTTAGTTGAAGTTCTGCTTTATTATGAAACTGAGGTGCTACAAAGGAATAGTCTCTCAAAAGACAAGACAGCAGGCCTACTAATTTGGTACATTTTTGCTTACTGATAATCTTAATGGAATACACTTGACCACAAAAATCCCAGGAACTTTAATCTACAAAATACCATATACTCGTTATTGAATCCCATTATAGCACTTGCAAATTTCATATTTATTGCTGCAAACAAAATTATACCACACGATCTGGAATCTTATAACAAGCTGTGTAAAGTATTTCTAATCTAAATTTAGTTTGACTAATTGCAGCAACACACCTACAAGAATCTGGCTGTTAAAGAGGTTAAAAGAAAGGGAAAGGGAAGAAAAGCGGAAAGTTATACTTGCCAATACAGTAAAACTTTTGTCAGAACCAAAACACCGTTTTATTGCTGCAAAGTTTGGTTTTGGAAGCAAAAGGATAAGAATTGCATGACTTTTCCTCCAAAATGCTTTCTGTTCTGATCCCCTGCATCTCCAATTTATTGTTATGTTAAGGTTATTTAGTAACAGATTTACCTGTGTTTCCTCTTCTTCTTTCTGGGAGGAGTATCAACATCTTCAGCAGGGACTGGAGCAATAATACTAGATTCCTTTACTCTAAACTCATACACCTAACAAGAGATACCATAATACATCCACGATAAATCTCTCACTAGTAGAAAGTTGCTTATTTTCTCAGTATGATTTCCTCCAACCAACAACTTACAGATTATATCCAGTCAAAGTCTCTTTTCAATACATTTAAAGTTGGTTATTTCTATCATTTAAGGACAGATAGTCTAATTTAAACCTGTAAATTTAAATTAAAAACCGTTTTAAAACTAACTTTCATATTATCTGTGGCATGAATTCTGGACCATAGCATTATTGGGAAAATGAAGAAAATTAACTTATTTTCTCTTTTAGTAATCAGTATTAGTATTCCTATACTTTAGTTTTAAAAGTAAAATGCTATAATCCTTAGGAAATAGCTTCCCTTCTTACCTGCCTGCACGTTTTGGTCCCAATCAGTCTGGCAATTGCACAGAAATTGTCATAGTAGGTGCCAATAAGAACTCTAAACATTGAGGCTTCTGCACCACTCCATTCCACATTCTCTGGAGGCTCAATATTTGGCTTCATCTTTATTGGTGTTTGACACCTAGAATTTGCTTCTGTAATAAATAATTGAGAGTATGGATCAATGTGAGGATGTTTTGAAAAACTCTGCACAGCCCTTAATGCCAAATTATTAACTGTAGCTGAAGATACCACAGGTTGTTGTTGTTATTTACTAATCTAAGTGCCACAATGAAACATACCTCTTAAAAGCTAAGTAACAGTAGCTATTGAAAATACACAATCTTACCTCTATACATAAAACAATACAAATCTAGACATTTCCTTATAGGGTTTGATTTTATTAAAATATTATTACTGTCTTTTCACACAGTTCCATATATTCCAAATACATGGTTTCTAGGATCGCGTGGCTCAACTTGGATTTTTTTATCCTTTAAAGCACTGCAGCTAATGCAATCAAGAAGCATTAACTAGCCTTACCAGAGGAACTGGATGTTTCATCTTTCTTTTCTTCTTCTTCTTTATCGTTGTTTTCTCCTCCAGTTTCAGTTCCAGCTTCTCTATCACTATCTGTGTCTTTTGATTCCAACACATTTATTGTTGGTGTGCTGGGTCTGCTGGTATTGTTTGGAAGTCTTCCCCTTCGGCGGCCACCTGGGCGCTTTGGTGGTGTCTTTATACGTTCAGCAGTCAAGGCAGCTGCAAACTCCTTTGCACCTTCCTAAACACAAAACACTTAATTCTTTTACTGAAAATTGTAATGTTTTCATCTGTGATCAGGGATTGGGGGAGAACATGTTCCCCTTGCCTAACATTGCATTATTCTACAAATTAATCATGCATACACAAATTCTACTTAAATGAACTTTAATCGTGAACATAAATACTTCTGATGCCATCATGAAAAAAAACAAAGCTACATTTACAAAAGTCATTATGTCAGTATTTCAGTCCGACTTTCATTTTGGCTGCCAAGTGAAAAATAATTCATTAGTAAATTTCTATTTTCCTAGATGACAGCACAAACAAGAATTTCTCACAGCAAATACCCTTCAAAGTAGAAGAACTCCTCTTGCATATGGCACTTAAACAATACGCATTCTGCATTTTTTAAAATGCATTAATTGCTTTCTAGTGCAAAGGGGCATGACAACGCATACCAAATTTTTAGATTGGAAAATTAGATGGCTTCTCATACTAAAAAATTTTAGAGGAAGTCTGAGACACATTTGAAGTTGCAGAATCACAAAGTTGGAAAAGACCTTTGAAAATCATCAAGTCCAACCATTCTCATCCTAAACTAAACCATATCCCTAAGTACCTCATCTACCCTTTTTTAAAACACATCCAGGGAAGGTG
>VZTU01022131.1:547-14748 GCA_013400835.1 Zapornia atra | reverse complement strand
TTATCAACAGAGAGAAAGGGGGCACAATGCTTTCAACTTAAAGGATGCTGTTAGTGTTACAGCTGAGGTCCTTCAGCCAGTCAGTGACATGACTCTGGACTTCACCATTGGCTGAATCTGGCACTTCAGAACAGGTCAAAAATAAACAATGATATGAACCTGTCCTTCACAGCACTAAAAGAATAGAAGCCTCACAGAGCTGGTGTCTCAAAACTATGGGCTGGTAATACCAGGCACCCCAGAGTAGTGGACACCTTTCAGTTCTACTTCTAACAATCTGCAAAAATAACTTTGAAAGGCATTTCTACATAAACTAAGCAATCAAATGTGCGTGTATTTTAAAGGAACCCATATCTTCCCTGGAAAACTCCTACAAGTTTATAAAATTAATGAGAAAAATGGCCTGAAACCAATGCTGCAGAAGTACCTAAAATTTCCTGGCGTGCTACTGGAAAAACTTTGTTTTCAACTGTGTATGGGTAACGCTTTCTTGATGACTTAAAAACCAAAATTATTTTTGAGAAGTAAAACCAGACTAGCATTCAATCTCCCTGCTAGACTACTGAGTGTCAAGAACTCATAAAACCACTGCTAAGCAAATGGATTTGCCAAGATGTAGCAAGCACACAACTTCACTTCCCTGTCCTACAAACCAAGGTTGCACACAGCACTTCTTGGAATGAGTCACCCAAGCAACTAAGATACTTCTAAACAAAGCCTACAGCTTAAAGGTTAAACCTACAGGTTAAAACTTGCTGGCTAAAGCAGCTATAGCTCCAGAAACTTACTGCTCTTACACACTGAACTCCAAAAGCCATAAATACTAAAGAAACTACAAAGAGGAAAAGCTTCCTCCACTACCTGAGAACAGCTCCAGTTCCTCCTCAAACTGAAAGGCAACTAAAGGATACTAAAAAGCAGCAGTGCTGTGTAAAGCCTTCAGTGTGAAATACAGGCAGATTGCATGTGTGAATGAAGAGCTGCTGAAAAAGCACAAAGATTTCCAAATGAACATGCATGCACACTCACAGTGGGACATACAAATGAACAGTTAAGTCAAAAGAGAAAATTTAAAATAGAGAGCATCATAGTATCCAACCACAATTCTAAAAGAATTCATATTCAACTGTTATGTTCCCCTTTTATATTGAGTCAAGATTCAGAGAAAGAATTGTCTCAAGTGCCACTTCAGAATCTCTCTTATTCGTCACACTTTGCAAATGAAAACTAGTATTGTTGCTAACAATTCTTGTTAAATCTTTTCCCCAAAAGAATTGGACAAAATGAAAGTCATTTAGTGGAAAGGTCATCACAAATTCTAAAACTCAACTGTCTGAATCAATTCTTCTTCAAATCATCAGGTACAAGTAAAGTGGCTGGAAAGTAATGTGAGAGAATAAAAGATAAAACTATTCAAGGATATTCATTCTCTCTCCTGGAAAATGAAATCTGATGAATAACCAGGTACTTTTATGAAAAAATACATTCCGTTCTCCATGCACAAACCAAGAAAAAGTCTAACACAGAAACAGTAGCAGAAAACAGTGTCATTTTCTTGAAGACTATAAAAAGAGAAGCAAGGGTTGGTCTATGCCAAGAATTCTATACGAACTCCTGAATGCAAAAAGATAAAACACTACCACAAACAGGTGCATTCACTTTTTTAAAAACATAGTTTTCACTACAAAATGATGTCAATATGGACAAGTTGTTTTCATAAAGTTTAATAACATTTCTTGGTATATTTTCTCTTCACATTCCTTCCTTCTATATTGAATCTTATGGTACTTCTACACTTCCTGACTTGCAAAAGAATGAGAGATATACAAGTGCGTTGTAATTGTACTTACGATGTAAGAAGCAATCATATTTAAAACAGCGCCTACAGAAGAGTGTGTGAAAAGAGTGCAGGCTTTGCTCCCTCTGAACAGATTTAGCATTTGGTCCATCTATGTTTGGTGTGCATTCAGGAGGAAGAGCTCCAGGAAGCTGCTGCTCAGTTAGTTCTTTGTATCTTAGAAGAAAAATATACTTATTCAGTATAATAAAATTAAAAAGAAATGTAAGTATGTTTGATTCCAGTGCTACTCTGCATTTTCAGTGATAAATTAAAAAAATTAAGTCCCAGCTGGAAAGGTCAATCTGTTAGTGATATAATGAGTTATTAATTCCATGCTCATTAATACAAATACAAAACTGGCCAGGAAAGAATGCATTTATTTCCTATTTTTTCTCTTCATATATATTACTCAGTATTACTAACTCCAAAAAGGAGTCTTTTTTAGGGGGGAAAAAAACAACCAACCAAACAAACCACAAGCTTTTATTTTATCACCTCAAAAATTCACAGATTAAACACATGCAAGAACCAACTTTTCAATAGTTAGAAAGGAAGGCTAATAAACACCGCTGTATTGTTTGACTTGGTGGGAATAGCCAATTCCCTTCAAGTATCACTTGCAGAAGTTAAACTACTGCCACAGAACCTAGCTGCAAGGGGAACCATTCCTAATCACAAAGGAATCTTAAAAGACTCTTTGTTCATAAAGCAACACAGCAGCATATCCTAAGAAATAGTTTCTTACTTCTCTTTCAATTCTTCTGCTGTACCCTTGTCTGGAAACATTGAGGAAATGGCTTCAAATATCTTGTCAGAAGGAAATCTCCGAGGTGGGTGACTTTCTTTCTCTGGCAAAGAAACAAAACATTTGGAAAACAAAAACATATATCTGCTCTTCTGCTAATTCAATATGGTGTTCAGAGAAAGAGGAACTTCACCACAATCCTAACAACAACAAAGAAAAAAAAAGCAAAGGTTTTAAAATTCTAAATTACAAACACCTTACACTGCATTAAGTGATCTTTTCTGCTTAGAGAACTCTCACTAGTAAAATCTGGAGAAACTTATTTCACCACCAGATGGAGATGGCAATTCAGAATTCTGCTTCCTTTAGACTAATGATATTTCATTTTCTAAGGGATACCAAAGCATTTATTAGACAAGATACCTGACTGATATTTGGTGCATTTGATTGTTTCTGTATGGAGATAAACAAAAATTGGTAAAAGCTCTTTTTATAGTATTCTCTGTACAACTTCTGAAATAAATTGCAAAGGAAACTATGGAGAAAATGATGTTACTTTAGACCTGAAAGCTATCGAGTAGAAGTATTTGAACAATTTTTTTAGTGATGAAAGAAAAGGAGGTTTTTTGTTTATTTTTTAAAGTCTGCAGACATACCCATCCTATTACCTTCCCGATCTTTTTGCTTGTCATCTCTTTCATCAGGATTGTCATCTCCATCATCATCATCTTCATCATCACTATATTGGCCAAGTGCATTGACCAGCTCAACAAATATTTCATCATTGATAAATCCACATTCTGAAATTCAGAAAAATTAGGAGTGAACAGAAAAGCACACGTCACATATGAAGTATTTTTAATTCTCCCTACTCCTGAAAGAAATTATGGCAACTGCTGCAATTTACATTTTTTACCCTCTTAGTTTCAATGTATGGGAAGAGTTAAAAATACTTAGTATTTATTTTTTAGACTGGCAACTGGGAAAGAGAAAAGGACACTTATTGAATTATGCCCCCCCCTCAACTACCTGTGCTTCATACCAGAAGGGATAAAATCTGTCTCCTTTCCTTGGAAGATAAAAAAAATACTAGCTAGACTATTTAAGAGAAATTATGCCAGAATCCCAATTCCAACATGCCTGGGTTGAGCCAGCCTGGAAACGCATGCGAACATTCTATGAAGCTATCCTTGAGCAGCTAGGGAATCTACAGAGAGATTTTTGGATGGTAGTTCAGTAGCATCCACTTCCCCAATACAGACCCTACTGACTAGTAACAAGGTGACAAAAAAAGATAGTTATATACAAAAAAGTATCAAGCAAATACTAAATAGTATAATGCTGCATGTATCTGCTGATTAGCTTATATTCTGCCGTGAAATTCAGAGGACAGCATAGATAGACAGTAAGTCATTCCTGCAGAAGGAAAACTGTAGTTAGTGTTGTCATATGCTGCTATTATTTTTCAAAAAATAACCATGAACTGTGTGGGAACTGTAGAACATATCCTTTTGAACATAGACTAGGGCTGGATGACAAACTAACTTGAAGGAAGCTAGTAGTTTTATTCCTGTACAGATAATGAAAACAGGCAGGTATTTCCATTTGGATGTTTTAAACAGAACTGTTGATATACACACGCACATTCTCTCCCAAAAGTGCAATTATTAGTTTACAATTCTAACAGGAATGCCTCTGAATTACAGATCCCCCCAGCATTTATATTTACTTACAGTCATACAAGAATACTAGTTATTGGGAGACTAAAAAACATATTTCTACTTTAGATATACAATTTTGAAGCACCCATAACAGCCAATATTGCCATCATGAACTTTGGACTCAAGATGGTAAAACAAGGTTAATTTCAAAGCTAGACAAATTTAATAATAAAATTAAATCAATAATAGAAGACATTTATTAATAATATCAGCATTTTGATATAACCAGTTCCCAGACAAGGATTTCAGTGATCAGTAAATCTGCAGAAATATCTAAAGGCAAAAGCCCATGAAACATTTCGTGTTCCTCAGGAAATATAAAGGCATCAGCTACCCTGAAGACATTAACAAGGCTAGTATAGGACTGAGTAGCATTGGAGTACACAATGTACTCAAAAATACAGTTCTCTTTTTCAGTCACTCCAGCATGAACAGGAATATAATATATTTTAAGAAACAATTCCTCATTTGGGTGGAGGGGGGTGGGTAATGTTTTTATGAAGGGGGAAGCAAAGTAGTCAGAGAAACCTTTACCCAGCTCCCTCAGCCTTTCCTCGTAAGAAAGATGTTCTACTCCCTTAATCATCTTGGTGGCCCCATGCTGGACTTTTTCAAGTAGTTCCCTGTCCTTCTTGAACTGAGAGGCCCAGAAGTGGACACAATATTCCAGATGTGGTCTCACCAGGGCAGGCTAGAGGGTGAGGAGAACCTCTCTTGACCTACTAACCACACCCCTTCTAATACACCCCAGGATGCCATTGGCCTTCTTGGCCACGAGGGCACATTGTTGGCTCATGGTCATACTGTTGTCCACCAAGATCCCCAGCTCCCTTTCCCCCATGTTGCTCTCCAACATGTCTGTTCCCAACCTATGCCTATGTATAGGGTTGTTCTTCCCCAGATGCAAGACTTTACACCTGCCCTTGTATTTCACTACATTTCTCCCTGTCCAATTCTCCAGCCTGTCCAGATCTCTCAGGATGGCAGCACAACCTTCTAGTGTGTCAGCCACCCCTCCCAATTCTGTGTCATCAGCAAACTTGCTGACGGTGCACTCTATTCCCTCATGCAGGTTGCTGATGAATATATTGAATAGTACTGGTCCCAGTGCTGACCCCTGAGGGACTCCACTAGTTACAGGTCTCCAGCTAGACTCTGTCCCACTGACCACAACTCTCTGACTTCTCTCCTTCAACCAGCTCACAATCCACCTCACTACCCAATCATCCAGGCCACACTTCCTCAGTTTAGCCACGAGGATGCTGTGGGAGGTGATCATAGAATCACAGAATGGTCTGGGTTGGAAGGGACCCCAAGGATCATAGAGCTCCAACCCCCCTGCCACAGGCAGGGCCACCAACCTCCAGGCCTGGATCTACACAGGGTTGCCCATGGCCCCATCCAACCTGGCCTTGAACACTTCCAGGGACGGGGCATCCACTACTTCTCTGGGCAGCCTGTTCCAGCACCTCACCACTCTTTCTGTAAAAAACTTCCCCCTAATATCTAATCTAAACCTTCCTTCCTTTAGTTTTAATCCATTCCCCCTTGTCCTGCCAGTGTGATGTCCTTGTCCTGTGTGATGTCAAATGCTTTACTGGAATCAAGGTAAACCGTATCCACTGACCTACGATTATCTATCCAGCTGGTTATGTCTTCATAGAAGGCTATCAGGTTGGTCAAACATGACTTCCCCTTGGTTGACTGCCCCTGATGATCCTCATATCCTTAATATGCCTAGAGACTGCACCACGGATAAATTGTTCCTTATCCTTGTGCAGTTGTCCATCACCTTTCCAGAGATGGAGGTGAGGCTCAGTTTGTAGTAACCCGGGTCCTCCTTGCATTCTTTGAAGGCTGGAATGACATTTCCTTTCCTCCAGTCCTCAGACTCACCAGTCCTCTTTCCCACCACTTAGCAAGTATGATGGAGAGTAGCTTAGCAATAACTTCTGCCAGCTCCCTCAGCACCCACAGATGCATCCCATCTGGACCTATGGATTTATGGATGTCCAGATTGCTTTACTGATCCCTAACCCAGTCCTCATCAACCAAGGCAAACTCCTCATTTATCCTGACTTCCCGTGGGGCCTCAGGGGTCTGGGACTCCTGAGGACAGTCTCCAGCAGTATAGACAAAGAAGCCATTCAGTAACTCCACTGCCTTAGTATCCTCTGTCACCAAGGCACCCACCTCATTGAGCAGAGAGCCTACATTTCCTCTAGTGTTAATTTTGTCTGCAATGTATTTAAAGAAGCCCTTTCTGTTATACTTGACGTCCCTTACAAGGTTTAATCCAAGGAGGCCTTAGCTTTCCTAGTTGCCTCCCTACATGCTTTGACAACAGTCTTACATTGCTCCCAAGTAGCCATCCCCTCCTTCCATGACCTATAGATTCTCTTCTTCCACTCAAATTTGCCCAGCAGTCTCCTGTTTAACCATGTGGATCTTCTAGCTCCTTTTCTTGGTTTTCTACCCGTTAGGATGCTCTGATCTTGAGCTTAGAAGAAGTGGTCCTTGAATAGTCCAAAGCTCCGAGCATGAAATTAAAAAGACCAAGAATTTCTAGGTGTACCTAAGCATTATGATGAGCCACTGTATGGTCTAAGGAAAAAGTTAATGTTCTTAAATTCTCCATACTCCTATAACAGTTTTCAGTGTTGTAAAAATGCTAAATTTCCTTAAATTTTCCTTAAATAAGGAAATCTACTATACCTAATGTTTGAAAAATGTAGGGATTCTAAAGATACCACTGTAACAATCATCAGGCTTTAAGAAGCAACACTAACAACAATTATTTATGTAGGAAGAAGTGATTAGTATACCTGAGTGTTTGGGCTCACCTCTGTCTCCATGCACTTTCCCATCATAATTCTTAATCAGTTCTTCAATAAATGTACCATCCTGGTCAAGCACTTCATCTCCCATATACGGAATGTTATGTAAAACAGTTTCATCCTCTACCTAGTAACAATAATTATAATCAAACAATTTGAAAATGCATTTTCAATTTATTATTTCTGCATTGCTATTACATTCAACTAACTAGCTTCAAAGCTTTAGCACATTTACCATTAACAAATTAAAAAACCTCCTCATCTTTGTTCAACAATTTTTTGCACAAGTGGTGACTGGCTCAAGATACTGGCACCTTACACAAAGGTTAGCAGGGTGTTTCCATAAACTTCTACTGTAGAAACACAGTAAGCTACCTAGCTTTGTGAAGCCTGCAATTGATAAATTCATTCTGCCTTCCTTGGTTCTCTTAGTAATGTGCAATGGAAGCCACCACTTCATTGCTCTCCCAAAGGAAATATGGTACAAAAAGACTTTAAACTCAATTTGTCTAAACAGCAAGCACAAAAATATGACAATTAAATCTGAACTCCACTGTCTGGTTGGTATTTTTGTGTGCAGATAAGACTAAATGCATGAATACACCTATGTTTTATCAGTAGAATTTACATACTTCAGTACTCCACTTTACCTTCAAATACTACAGAACAATCTTCTATTTTTAAGAAAAAAAATGTAAATTTTCCTGCTGATCAGGATTCCGCAGCAGTGAAAAATATCCAAACACTGATGAATTGAAAGCAAGTAGTAAAATGCGTGGATGAACACTGTACATATACTGATGAAACTGGTTATTTAAATCACTTTGCTACAAGTATTAGCATAATAACCAGTCAACAAACATAAGATACAAAATAACTTGACAAAGGTTTCTAATAAGTGAAAGTTTACAAATAAGTAAAATACCTACATCAGAAATCTAACTTTATAGCTTTTGCATACAGTGAAGTAATCAGAAGAAAAGGCTATACTCAAAGATCATTCTTGTGTAGCAACTATGTGGATAAACTATATCAGGTACGATGGTTGACTGTCTTACATAGAGACTTACTTGCTTTATGTAACGTTTTCCTTCAGAAAAACTCTCTCATTACACTAATTATATGCTTTTAAATAAATCGACATTTCTTAAATGCCCTACAATTCAATGAGTCACCTGTATTAAACAAACTTATGGTCTCTTTACATTAAGGTTTACAGATACTTAGGTTCGTTGAGGGTAGAGTTTTAGTTTGAAAAGTTACTTTTATTTAAATTTTATTTGGCGGAGATGATTCATGATTATTAGTGCCTTAATATCAATACAAAAAGCATAGGGAAGACAACTGGAAACAGATTTTTTTCTGCTTTTTTTTTTCCCTAAAATTAAAGCCCCACTTTTCTCCATACACTTCTCTTCCAAGCACTGTCTTAAACTTACCATAAAATTCTGTTGAAGGGGAGACCAAGAATACATAATAGGCACAGAAGCAACAGCATTGAGAGTCTTCAGTGGAATCACTTGTTTTGGAAAATCTATGTCACTGGTAACAGAGCACTGAAATAAGAGTTTGAAGTTATACTTACATAGCGACATCAGAAACAAAAAGAAATAAAAATAACCACAGAACACACTACAGTGTACAAAATTCTAAGTGCTTGTCAAAATTAGCCGTATCAGCCTTTGAAAAATGCATCAGATTTTTAGTGCATAACAGGCTTAGCAGGAATAAAAGGCAGAAGAATTATTTCTATGTCAATACCTAATGGATCATTATTTTTTCCACTTAACTGGCTATGATAATATTTTACTCAGACTGTTCAACCTACAATACATACTATGTTTGGTATCTCAAAGCAAATTTAGCGCCTGTTGCTGCTACACTGATGTTGGAGTATTTATTCAAGCCATCAGAGACGCAACTGAATTCCCATGGCTTCAGATCAATACACTGCAGAAATCATATATTATGTATGTTAAAAAAAATAAAAGTTACATTAATGTCAGCAGGACAATTTATGTAAATAAATCTTCTACAGGTCTTGTTCATTGCTGCTCTGTTTCCCCATTATTGCCTGCTTATCCTATCCTCAAGCTTTTGATTATGCTCATGGTTTACAATGGAAAAATGAAAGTTAACTCTTAAAATGCAACTCCAGACGTGTCAATGACTTTTTCAGGTACAGGACTTTTTTTTCCTCCCCCTTCTTTTTCCAATATTCAGAGGTTTATGCAGCCTCTGAAAGATAAGTATGCTATAGCAATACAAACAACTTCCAGGTTATTCTTGCATCTATTCAACAGTAACAGACACAGATCAACTTTTCTCAAATACTTGGACAGCGGTATGAAGAACTCTGAAAAAAGTTACAAACAAAAGCAGACAGGAACATACAATACTAGCGAGAGTACATAAAGGATTTGGAGGTAAGTAAAACAAAGGTTAGAACAGCTATCATAACTACCTGAAAGGAAAAAGGGAAGTGGAGACAAAAGATCTTTCTCCTTTCCAGAAGGGAAAGATGAACAGAGCTTCACATTTCTAAAGAAATACACAAAGTAATGTAACAAACAGTATACAAAGACAGTACTCCAGTAGAATGACACAAGCCAGATTTATTTTAATCTGTAGCAAATGAAATTAGATTTCTGCTGTGTATAATCTATACTCAAGGCACTGTCCTATGCTAGTGCTTTATTCCCGTTTCAGGTTAATGTTTAATTTTCTAGCTAACAGCCATCTAGCATATTTTTTGATGTATTTTTAAAGAAAAATACAAAAGTAACTATAAATCTCAGGCTGATGAGCTAGGTCAAAATGACTCAAAGTGTTTGATACTAGGTCTCCATTATGTTGCCCTGCTGTTTTGGTATGAAACTCAGCTCAATGTTTATTAGGCTAGCACAGGACATGTTACTGTCCCTGGCTGATGTTGACTGAACTAATTGTTAGAAAAAAACATTTGTCACCAGCAATGCCCTGCAGTCTTCACCAAACACATGAAGGCTCTATCAAAAACCTTTCCATCAGGTCAGTTACTAAACTTCAAGCCAGTGCCCTATGTAACTCTGAAGAAATTTGCCATCTTCAGCAAAAAGGATTTTAGAGTAATCCTTCAAAACTCCCACCATTTCTTTGTCTCGCTTTTCTCACTATAAATTATGGCAATCTTAAATCGAGCATTAGAGTTCTGATTCATGAGAGAGAGACTGGTTTTGAATGCAGTAATTAGCGTGCTCTATCAATGCAGGCAGGAAATCTACATAAAAGATTAGTGAATCCAAGCTTTAAAAAAAAAAAAAGGAATTGTGAGGCATGATCATGATATTTTACTAAGAAAAAAAGTGAAAATTGGGTGTGTACCAGTGTCAATTATTATCAGAACTTTGTATCCTACAGTGCAATAATAGGTATAGAACTGCACAGAGTAATTGCATATTCAATCACAGTTAAAAGAAAACACTGAGGCAAAGGTCCTTGTCTTTTTGCATTTGAACATGCATGCTCATGAATGCACTTCTGTGACATACGTGCCCCTAGCTACCCACTAAAATTTTAGTAAAAGGAAAACCTGACAAGTTTCCTTAAAAAGAAAGTGTTTTGGTTTTTTAAGCCTATTCACAGTAAAGTCTTTTCATTCTCATCCTACTGAAGAGAGTTAGCTTTTCAGATTATTACACGTGAAACATCTTCAAACTGGCTTAGTTTGGAGAAGTGCCTAAAGAGCAACTGAGAGATAAATTAACCTGGTGTGAATACAGGAAGTTGGAGTAGGCTTAAAGCACTGTTCAAGCTATCAAAGTGAAAGCCAGTTTAGGTAGTTAAATTGCATCACAATCACGCAAGTGATTTTCACAAATTTAGCACCCAGTCAGCTTGTGCAACACAAGGGTACATCAACCCAACTAAGACCCTGTAGAACTCTGTGGTTAAAAACCTTTACTATAAAGAAGACTCTGTCAAGTGGGCATGTAAAGAGCTTTCATGTGCTTTAACTCACTAAGAACCAAAGTAACAACTCATCTGTACCACTAGGAGTCCATTCCAACAGGAAGCAGATTAAACTCCCACTATTAGTGAGACAAACCAGTTTGATTAAAAACTGCTGAGGTATGATCCAAGTATTACCAGAAATAAAGAAGTTTCAATTTCTGTGCCATTCAAAGCTAGGTAGCCAGCTACAAATGTATTGCTTTCCAGAAGTCACGTGATCGAATTAGATAATAAATAAGTTAAGAGACTCATACAAAAAATATTTAGCTGCCAAGTCATGTCATGCTAGGAGAGGGGAAGAAAAAAAAAACACCGAGATACATGAACAGCAACCTTTCCAGTAATAAAACAAAAATGTGTTAACAACCTTGTAAGTGGAATTACCACAACACATGTTAACCAACCTCCCTGGTCCCGCGCAATGAGCTCACAGAAGTCATGATGTGAACCGGCTGTATCCTACGTTGTTTCCATTCTTGATTTAAGATTTCAGTTCTTTCCAGTATCTTCTGGCGATTAGAATTAAACATACTCTAAAAATTAATCACAATTATAAACATTACAAATAAATCAACGTCTCTAAACTCACCTGCTAGCATATTAAGGCATTCTAACATTTATTAAAAAACAAAATCATACAGGGTAACAAAAAAAAAAAGAAGGAGGGGGGGTCAAAACTCAACAAGCCAAACTTTAAGTATCAGAGAGTCTCAATACAGTTCATTATCCCTTTCTTTGACTCAGGCTGTGTTCTCATGATTACAGACTCAGGGGTTTAACATAGAATTAAATTTTAAATGGAATTAGAAAGAGTATGTGGCTAAAGAAGTTGCCATACTTGCTATCCACAGCCTCTTCTGATACTTAGCATGCCTGTTTCAACCACATATAAATGTTTCACACCTGTTTATAAGGTCACAGAGTTAAGACAAGTTTTCAGTATTTTAACAGACTCATGAAGTTGTTATTGCAGGTGTTAACTGTGGGAAAACTCATCAGAAGAAAAAAAATCAATTTTTTAATCTTTTTTTAAGCAATAGAGCCAAAAGATGACATACTTTTACTTCATCTGCACGTCGGAACCTCTTGAGCTGCCTCAGTCTCATATATTCTGATTTTACACGTTTTCGCCAACAAATTGGTCCTTTCTCAGATTTTTTTCCGGTTTGACCCATGATTATCCTACAAGAGACAACATCATGTTAATATTACCAAATCTGACACTGCTACTTAGAGAGGAATTTCACTTACAGAGTGAAGTTAGGTAAAATAGAGACATTCTTTTAATACTTCATATCCAACTCCTTTAATTCTTTTCCATCAGGCACTTGCAATACCATCCCAAACAAACAACAAAGAACACGCAAGAAAAACATACACTTAAGTGATAATGTTGGAAAACTATTTTTAATTACAAATCAGTGGAAACATTTACATTTGCTTTAAACAGATCTAATGGTTCTATACAGAAAGGCACCTGATAGAATTAAAGGTGTGAGGCAGAACAAATCAAGATACCCACTACAAATATACATACTGGAATCTTTGCATTATAAATTAACTTCTCAATAGCTGTGTTCATGGCAAATTCTCTGCCCTCACAGGAGCAGACTTCTTCAGGAAGATGCAAACTCCTAGAATAGGCTTCTGGAGTTGATTTCAAGTGCAGAGAGGTACTCCAAGTACAGTCCTCCTACACAGCAACTAAAGTATCAAAAAACTTCTAGAAATTCAGTCATAAAGATTTTTGAAACTGGACAGGTTGAATTGATGGACAGAGGCCAATGGGATGAAGTTCAACATGGCAAAGTGTCAGGTCCCGCACTTAGGTCATAACTACCCCATGTAATGCTACAGGCTTGGGGCAGGGTGGCTGGAAAACCACACAGAGGAAAGAGATCGGGGGTGCTGGTCAACACTCGCCTGAACATGAACATCAGGAATGGCATAGGCAGCAGGACCAGAGAATCATCCCCCTGTACTCAGCTCTGGTGAGGCTGCATCTTGAACACTGTGTTTAGTTTTGGGCCCCTCACTACAAGAAAGGCATCAAGGCCCTGCAGCGTGTCCAGAGAAGGGCAAGAAAGCTGGTGAAGGGTCTGGAACACAAGTCTTATGAGGAGCAGCTGAGAGAATTGGGACTGTTTAGTGTGGAGAAGAGGAAGCTCAGGGGAAACCTTATTGCTCTCTACAGCTACCTAAAAGGAGGTTGTGGTAAGCTGGGGATCAGTCTCTTCCCACAGATAAGTAGTGACAGGACAAGAAGGAACGGCTGCAAGTGGCACCAAGGGAAGTTCAGGATAGAAATTAGGAAAAATTTCTTCTGAGAAGGAGTGGCTAAGCATTGGAGCGGTTGCCCAGGGAGGTGGTGGAGTCACCATGCCTCCGGGTCTTCAAGGAAAGATTGAATGACGTACTTAGGGACATGGTTTATTTATTAATATAGGTGGTAGGGGAACAGTTGGACTAAATTATCTTAGAGGTCTTTTCCAATCTGGATGATTCTGTGTGATTCTGTGAAACAGCTGGAATAGGAGACCTTGATCTTTTCTCAAGTATTCTACAAAAAACAAGTGCTCAGCTGAATGCAAACAGGACACAGCTTCCACTTTTCCTGACTACCATCCTAGTACAAAGTGCTGTTTTGTTACAGGACTGTTTACAGTTAAGTTGTATTTTTACATTAGAGTATGTGAATCTGCTCAGCATTTTTCGAAATCAAGGAACATATGCTGAGACTATGCCAGCAATGACTATTTTGACAGCATCCTGAAACAAAATCACTACATTAAAAACTGGCTTCCTCTCAAGAGTTGTACTGTAACAACCTACAGTATTTCACTAAATAGCTCAAAACAGCATTTACAATAGCCATCGTGGACTGAAAGGCTGAAATGTCCAGTTGCCCATTCTCAAACAAGCATAATCAAGAGAAACAACTCCAGCCCTTCAAATTATCAAGGTGGGTAAACATGAAGAGTCTCCTTCAGACAGCTATTGAATGCCTCCCACACCACAAATCATAGAATGGTATGGGTTGGAAGGGACCCCAAGGATCACAGAGT
>VZTU01022125.1:1763-48200 GCA_013400835.1 Zapornia atra | reverse complement strand
CCCAGTACCCTCAGGCTATTAATACCTCAGCCAAGCTATTAACGATGTCTGCAAGTGAGAATATTTCCGTTAAAAGGCTGGCTGCGTTCTTTCTCCTCACTGCTGTCCTCGTTAGCTCCAAATCTAAGGAAAAGACGGATCATGCTGCCTGCAGCAGCCCCCTGAAACACAGGAGGCGCTCTGGGACCTCCTCTTGCTGTCCCCCCGGCTAACACAAGGTCCCACGCTCATGCCAGACGGGCAAAGTTCCTTCTGCATCTCTGAAAACAGCTTTAAACTGGCAAAGGGGATGGGGGGAGCACAGCGTAAAGGGGATGTGCTCAAGAATTCCTTTTGAGTATTCCATCACCTCTGGGTGGGATGTCAGAGGAGCTGCCTGCAGGTGTCAGAGGTGCTGGCTGCAGTGGTGGTGGGGGTCTAGAGGAGCCCTTTCTGCCCACCCCCCTTTCTGCCTACTCCTGCTGCATGGGTTTGCAGAGGCAGGGTGATGCTCTGAGCGGTGGTTTGAAGGAAAAGCTTTTCCATCAAGGAGCTGGTGGGGATTAGAGGGAGCAGCCTCTTTCCTTCAGGGAAATGGTGTGAACACATGAACTCCAGCTCTCACAAAGGCTTCCAATCAGGGCCAGCTTGAAAGGATTAGAGAGAAGCGGGGAGCGCTGATCCCCCCAGCCTCCGTCACAGCGTGCGTGTGCCTCCGTCATCCCAGCCTGGCTGGCTGTCAGCTTACTAAGGACTTACACACGACGTTCGTCCTGTGTGAGTCTGTGTGTGTCACAGGTGGGAACCCCAGGGACGGTGTCTCTTGTCTAGCAGAGCTGTTCCAGTAGGCGGGAGGGTGTTTTGGCACAGCTGAACATGTTGGCTGTTTCCAAGTGTGAAGCACTGCCTGTGAGCCCATGGCCACCCAGCTGAGGGACTTGGGGGTTGGACTTGGTGATCTCTTGAGCTCCCTTCTGACCCCTATGGTTCTGTGACTCTCTCCTCTTACCAAACCCTGCTAAGCAGGACTCTCATGTGCTGGGTTCTGGGTGGAAGGAGAGCAGATCCTGTGACGTCATGTTAGTCCCCAGACGCTCATATCTTGGCATCCCAGCTGCATTTTTGGGGCAAGCAGCGTGTTTGTGATGCTGCTCGAAGGAAGAAGGATTCTTTGGGAGGGGGCCCCACTTGCACACCCCCCCCCCTAAGATGATGTGGCTGGAACAGCAGCCCTGGCTGAGTGCCCTGCTTTGGGTGGGACACGCCAGCCAAGGCAGTGCTTCCCTGATGCACACCAGGAGCTCTTCAGCTGTGAGGACTCGCTGGGCCCCTTCCAAGGGTTTCGCAGGTGCAGGGCTTTGCAGGAGGGTGAGGAGGTCTTCCAGCCTCTGGGTTTTATGGTGCTGGTTTGTGTTTCCCAGCAAAATGACCCAAGTGACTTTCCCCAGCTCCTCTTGGAAAGTTCAGAGGAGGGGAGAGGCGTACACCAAGTCATCTTCCTCCGCTCCAGCCCTGACAGACAGACAGGCACCCAGCTGCTTGGGAGCGTGGTGCAGGTGCTGCATGCTGTCCTTCCAGGTAAAGGATGAGGTTATTGCTCCATTCCATGTGGAAGCAAAGATGGGCTTTTGATTAGAGGGCTGGAGCAGCTCCCCTATGAAGAGAGGCTGAGGGAGCTGGGCTGGTTCAGCCTGGAGAAGAGAAGGCTGTGGGGGGACCTCATTGCAGCCTTCCAGTCCCTGAAGGGAGCAGAGAAACAGGAGGGGAATCAGCTTGTTAAAGGGCAGAGACTGGCAGGACAAGGGGGATGGAGTGAAGCTGGAGGAGGGAAGGGTTAGATGAGATATTAGGGGGATGCTCTGTACAGAGAGATTGGTGAGGGGCTGGAAGGGGCTGCCCAGAGAGGGGGTGGGTGCCCCGTCCCTGGGGGTGTTCAAGGCCAGGTTGGCTGGGGCCCTGGGCAACCTTGTGTAGCTCCAGGCGTGGAGGTTGGTGGCCCTGTCTGTGGCAGGGGGGTTGGAGCTGTGTGACCCTTGGGGTCCCTCCCAACCCAGCCCAGTCTGTGATTCTATGGGATCTTCCTGCACGCTGGTATTTCCTAGGGGAACAAAATTCCCACCCTGCTCCTTGTGGATCAAGCCGGGTGGTGACGTGTCCTGCTGCTGGTCCCTCTGGGGACTGAGAAGGCAGGAAACATTAGTGTGCAGCCCAAGAGCTGGCGTTTTAAGGATGTGAGATTTCACAGGCTTATAAATGGCTGTTTGCTCATATCTCGGTTCTAGGTGTGTGTCTTGAACTCCCAATCTCTTGCTCTGGAGAGGAAAGTGCTATTTGTGGAGCCACGCTCATGCAGAGCCACTCATAAACTTTTCCATAACCTCTGCTGGCACGTGTGCTGTTCCCTTGGGAAGGTTTAAATGTCATGTTGTGCATCCTATGTGTCTCCTGGCAGCGCGGGGCAAGGGAAGGGCCACAGTGTTTGGAGGCAACTGCTCTGCTCCTCAGCCCTGGGGTGAAGAGTCCAGCCAGGTGAGGTGGGCTGATGTTGAGGGAGCTTTAAATGATTTGCCAAAGACTGTGAAGGTTTTGATGGAGTAAGAAAAGCACCTGGTGTGCTCCAAGTGCAGCACCTCTGCTCCTGGAGCACCTCCATCCTGTGTGTGTTTGGGCGGCAAAGGCCACCATGGTGACAAATCCCAGTGAGGATCCAGGTGACACGGAGAGGGTGTTGTGGGTGAAGGAGCTGATGGGTAGCTGCTGCTGGCAGTAAGCAGTTAAAGCTAGCAGCAGTCAGTCTTCTGAGGCTGTGAACAAATGCAGAAGGAATCTGGGGGAACGGTCACTTCTGGTGGCCTTGCATCGGCTCCGAATTTCCTCTGCCTTCCTGTGCCACCAGCATGTGCTGAGGAGGAACCCGGGGGCTTGGCCTTTGGAGGTGTGGTGGCAAGCTGTGCCCTGGGAGGTGCCTGGCTGAGCTGCAGGGACTTGGGAGACAAGCTTAGAAAGTAGTC
The DNA here is from genome assembly GCA_013400835.1 of Zapornia atra. NCBI lineage: Eukaryota > Metazoa > Chordata > Aves > Gruiformes > Rallidae > Zapornia > Zapornia atra. The sequence goes on along the minus strand of VZTU01022125.1, from coordinate 45,210 downwards.
CTGGCTCTTCTTCGCTTCCTTTTGGCGTCTGAGCCTTGCTGGGTCAGGTTTATGCCATGCTTTTCTCTGAGGCTTTAAGGATACAGCTTATTTTTACTATTTATTTATTTTTTAAAGGATGGATTGATTGGTGTTTTCATGTCCCTGAGATGCAGGGTTTAATTACAGACCTATCATAATTTTGGGATGTTCTTCAGCCACCCGAAGCAGGCCTGGCCTTGGCTGAGGTGCACCCCGAGCAGTCCCACCTCTGGTCACAAAGCTCTGTATCATCCTGACCATGGCCAGACCGGCCCCGGCCCCGAGAGCAAGGAAAGCGTGGATGTTCAGGACAGCCTTGGATGAGGAAAGCACCGGGGACGTGGCCAGACCTGCCCAGGGCGGTGCAGGAAGGCTGCAGCACGGCTGGCACGCATGGCCAGCACACCCTGCCCTTCCTCCCGCCCCGCTTGTCTTGCACAACGCCCTCACCCTGCCGCCTGCTCGCTGGGGTCCCCCAAAACGGGGTGGGTGGATGGCTGACATCAGAGCCAAGCCCCCTCCAGGAACGCAGCAGCCAGCTGAACTGCCAGGACCTCTGTAGCAAAGTGTGTTAACTGTTTCCTCCAGAGATCCGCTGCAGAGCAGCCAGGAATTGTAAAACACCAGAAAATATGCTTTGCCCACGGGACTGGAGCTTGCAGGGCTTCCCTGCACCCTCATGAGAGGCTGCGGGGGGCAGTGCTCCCTCCTGCCAGGCTCACAGGAACCCACATCTTCCCTTGGGAAGCCCGGAGAGATGACAGAAGGCTGGAGCCCAAGCATTCCTCGTCATCCGAGCTGGAAATCACCCCGTGGCGGCAGCGATAGGAGCCTGGAAGCCTTGTATTCATTGTTTTATCTTGGGCAAGTTAAATGTCTCGGGGGTCACCAGCGTTAGTCAGCCAGGGTGGGTGGTGAGAAGACCGAGCAGCGCCAGCGGGACCTGTGTCACTTCCCTTGGCTTTGAAGCAGCGCTCGAGTCATCTGGAATCAGACTGGTGCTGTGTAACGAGCAGTGACAGCCCTGAATTGCTTCAGAGAGGCAGAGAGCCCTTGCTGCAGCCTGTGGTAGCCCGGAAAGGCTGGTCCCCCTCAGCTGTGCGGTGATGCGGTGTGGCTGGCTCAGGGTGGGATGGGGTGGGAACTGCGGCTCGGGAGCAGCAGCTCCTCAAAAAGCCTCAGTGGGCTGGAAGAGTGATTTTGGGATGCTTTGGCATCGACAGCGCTCCGTGGAAGAGCAGTTGGTTTGCTCTGGTGCATCCATAATTAATATCATTACACTGGCAGTAGGTACCTGGCGCTGACAAGTGCTGTGCAGCCTGTGACCCAATTAATCTTTGTTGTAGTTCCATGTGACAGGTGACAATTTTCTCCCTCTACATAAAAACTCTCTGCTTAATGTACTTGGAGAGGCTCCCTGGTTGCAGAGTCTGGGGCAGGCCAGCTCTCCAGACACTGGAAACCTTCAGGACCCTGTGTGTTCCTCAAGCTGAGTGCTCTGACAGCTGGTGAGCTGTGAAGAGAGATGCAGGAAACATCACCTGCTTTTTCTGTGGCCTTTAGGGCACCGGTGGGGACCTGGTCCCTCTGCCAGGGCGATTCCTTTCGTTATGCCATCCAGCTGCTGCAGGAGCCGGTAATTCAAGCAGACTTATAAAGATCCTGGGTGTGAGTTTTATGATTTTGGTAGCTGTTTGGCAGTCCTCCCTTTCCCAGCCCTCCCAGGCTCAGCCCCTCTTGTCACTGGGTCTTCCTTCCAAATTACATCAGCAGCGGCCCGCTGCCCGCACCTAAAGGTCCTCGTCACGGAGGATTTAAAGGAAAACTCTTTCAGTACATGTTTCAGCTTCTTCCCTCTGCAGAGTCTCCCCTGCGCTACGGCATCATTGGCACCCTTGTCTGACATTTGGTTTGTTGACAGTCTCCAGCGAGCCGGGTCTCAGGAATCACTGATTCTGCATCTTTTTGTGTTGATGTGTGGGATTAAGGAAGCAAGCTGCACAGGCAGTGTCGCTGCCAGCTGCTTGGCAAGCCCGTGCGACCCGAACTGGGGTGTCTTGGTCAGGGAAACGTTGTTGGTTTTCCTCAGGAGTGGAAATATCACTGTTTAGGAACATTAATTTTCTTAATGGTAGTTGGGAAAATATTAATTTAAATGTTTTAAAGAAGAGTGAGGAGCCACCATTGTGCAGAGGAGAGCAGCAAGTCTCGGCTGAGCTTATGCTTGGCCCTGCTTCCAGCCATGGAAACAGGCCCTGCGATTTAGTGCCACGTATCACAAAATCACAAGATTGGAAAAGACCTTTAAGATCATCAAGTCCAACCATTCCCATCCTAAACTAAGCCAGATCCCTGAGCACCTCATCTACCATTTTTCTGAACACATCCAGGGAAGGTGACTGAGCCCCTCCCTGGGCAGCCTGTTCCAGGCCCTGACAACTCTTTCAGTAAATAATTTTTTTCTAATGTCTAATCTAAACCTGCCCTGGTGCAGCTTGAGCCCATTGCCCCTTGTTCCATCTCCTGTCCCCTGGCTGGAGAGACCATCGCCCACCTCTCTGTACCCTCCTGGCAGGGCAGTGGAGGTGGGGAGAAGGTCTCCCCTCAGNCTGGACTCACTCGAGGACCTCCATATCCTTCTTGCGGTGAGGAGCCCAGAACTGGACCCAGCACTCGAGGTGTGGCCTCACCAGTGCCCAGTCCAGGGGCACAATCCCCTCCCCAGACCTACTGGCTACACTGTTTCTGACACAAGCCAGGATGCCATTAGCTTTCCTGGGCACACTGCTGGCTCATATTCAGCCTGCAGTCACGCAACACCCCCAGGTCCTTCTCTGCCTGACAGCTCTTCAGCCAGTCTCCCCCAGCCTGTAGCATTGCATGGGGTTGTTCTGTCCCATGTGCAGCACTCTACACTTGGCCTTGTTAAACCGCATCCCATTGGTCTCAGCCCATCGGTCCAGCCTGTTCAGATCCCTCTGAAGAGCCTCCCTACCCTCAGGCAGACCACGTAATTATTTGGAATAAGCACAGTGCTTCTAAATTACTGTGAGGTTGGTGAAAATCTGACACTCTTCTCCTCCCTCTCCTTCAGTTTGACGTGGCTTGGGTTTGACTTTTGCAAGGTATGAAGCAAGCTGTATCTCGATGAGATGTAAAGCTCTGCCTGCTCAGTCCCTGAAGTCCTGCACTGTGTTTCACTGACCCATCGTTAATCTCCTTATACAGATCAATCCTCCTTTTAATTAATTATGCAGGTGCTCGGGTGGATGGAGAGCAGGTTGTGGTAGTGTGGACTGAGGCCTTGGCTGGCGAGCACCGGTTGTTGGCCTGGAAGATAAGAGGTTCTGGGTGTGAGATGTAAAATCAGCCGGGAAAGAGGTGAAAGGAGGAGGTACCCTCGCCAACCTGCTCTGTTAACCCCACGGCTGGTGTAATGTGGAGCTACAAGCAGGTACCCTGTCTGCAAGAGGCCTGTGGAAGTGCCCATGGCTGCCTTCACCCCAAGGCTCCCGGGTTCAGGCCTGCCAAGGGGGGAGCAGCCGCATCCACGGCGTTAAGCTCTCCGGCTCCCACACAGTGGGGCCTGCTGGGTTTTAAGCCTTTCTGGCAATTCGAGTAATCTTGGTATTGGTCTGGTGTTTATTGTAATTAATATCTGGGAAAGCAAATGGTCCCATCTATGCTGAGAGCTCCTGTGGAAAGTGAGCTGCTGCCCCAGCTCCTCCACGGCCAGAGCAAAGGGCTGAGCCGGCCTGCTCCTACCCTCCTGGGAGAGCTGGACCAACCTCCTGGTCAAGCAGAACCACATCCTCATTTATTTCCTTTATTCCTCTTTGCTGTTGTTGTGTGAGGGAAATAATTGATTATTTCCCACCCAGCCCCGGAGCCTCAGGGACTGGAGAGGGCAAGGAGGGCTTAAGGGAGAAGCAGAGCTCTGGGAGGAGTCCAAAACCAACTAATTTGTGAGCTCCCAGCACAAAGCTTCCCGCCTCCTTTTCTGTCCTTAAGGACTGTGCTGGGAACAAATATTGATGGCTACACGGGGATTAATTGTGGTTTTTAACGAGCTTGAACATTCCAGTCGCACAGAGACTCAAGCTTGCTGCGGACTGTGTGGAGTCGTGATGTTCCTTCCATGCTTTCTGTTAGTGGTGACAAGGACAGGTCCTGGCATGGCCCTTCTCTGGGCAGGACAGCTGGAAAGAATGGGCAAGGGTGGAATAAAAGATGAAAGCTGGTAAGAAAACTGCATTAGGCTGCTGTGGCACCCAGGAGTCATGTGTTCACGCTAGTGAAGGACTGCAGCTAGACTAAATGCATCATATGCTTACGTTTATACTAATCCACTACCTAATTACACCTGCAGGAAACATAAGGCCAATATTGAGGAGTGTAAAGAAGTCTTCTGGTGGGTTGTTTTTATTTCTCCCTGTTTGATATCCAGTAGGTAATTATGCCCAGCGCTGCAGTGAGAGCTCTGGGTACTGTCAGAAGAGATGCTGCACATTACCAAACCTCTGCAGTGCGACTCGGCGGATAATTTGATAAGCTGCTGCAAACAAAAATAGAGGCTGGGAAGGTACTGCTGTATGAAAGGTACTGCTGTAGGAAGGGTACTGCTGTGCCTCGGTATCTGTGTGAATCACAGGTTTAAAAGGCAGGCTCGTTCCCAATCCAGCGCTGGTAAACATGACGTGCTTCGTGAGCAGCGGCAATTTGTTGCCAAGAATTCCTCTTGCTGCCTTTGCAGCACCACTGTGATTTGCCACCCAGTTGTCTCTGAGAATTGATGTGAGGACCCACTTATCTTGAGGTTTAGGAGAAGGAAGAGCATTCTCTGGCTCTGACAGCAAGGGCTTCTGATCTCCAGCATCAGCGGCGAGGCAGCACATCTACCTGATCCAAAGGTATCTTGTGTCAAGGAAATCTGGGGCTTTCAGGCTGCATCCTACAGCACGTGGCTGGCTGAAGCCAGCTGTGTCTCCTCCTTCCCCTTGTGCAGCGTGCCTCCTTGTTTGTCTTTGTATTTCAAAGCTGAACACTGGGTTTCTTGGATGAAATCCCAGAGCTCCGCACGGGGCTGCTTGTGCTGTGACTTTAATCCAGCTCTCTGGCTGAAGGAAGGTTGTGGTGCTGTGAGATCCAGTAGTTATGACCAGGGGTTGCTCTGTCATAGGACAGTGGTGTTCCAGACACCTGCTACAGGAGGGTCATCACCTGCTTTGGTGGGGAGGGGGCTGCTTGAAACCCAGAGCAACCCTCAGCCAGCATTTCCAATGTATTTGGGAGTTGAAGTCCATACCTGCCGTGCCTTGGCAAGTCCTCAAGCACATCACAGGTACTCACGTATTCTCAGGTAGCTCTGCCTTCGTGCCCGTCCCCACCTCCTCACAGGGATTTGATGGCTGAGCAGTTTCCCTGTGTGCAAAGTCATGCAGATGTGCATAGCATCAGCCCGTGGGCTCTAATCGAGGTGTTTTTGTGAGGGTTTGCTCCCCGAAGCTGCTACCAAGGGCAGTGGTGAGGGGTCTGACAGGTCCAGTGTCACTTCTGTGAGCCCCGTGCAGATGTCTTGAAAATCCTGTGGCATCTCAAATGGCTGTGGAGTGAATCCTACCTGCTGTGTTCAACTGTAGCTATAAACCACAACTCATGCTAGAATAGTGTTCAGAGGGTGCCACTGAGAGTGTTGAGAGAGCACATTACTTTAGCCCTTTTGTAGGGCAGGAGATAGGGAGACATCTCACCTTTGCCTTGCATCTTGTCAGGGTTTGATGATGCTTTTGATAAGGAGGGAATCTTCTACACCATACAGTAGTTCGGGAAATTTCTCTGAAGTTAAGAGTTTGGCAGCCTCCTTGTCGTATCTTCTCTTCCACCTACAGTTGCTCAGTTAGATGGACTCCAAACAGTCACAGAATCACTATGGAGATAGGAAAGGGATGGTAGGAAAGGGATGTCTTCAGACCAGCAACCAGGGGCATGCTAATGTATAAAATGTTGACTCCAGATGCAGCCTTCAGGAACACACAAACAATGACTAATCCCAGAGTTTCCAAAAATATTTTGCCAGGTGTTTGTTTCTCCAGGCAGCTGCCTCTTCACGTGTTTACTCATCGTGGGTGAAGACTCCACACCCAACCTGGGGATGAAATTCTCCCCTTGCAGGCAGAGAACAAGCAACAGTGGTTGGGGGTATGAGCACCCCTGCGGCACAAGGTTTGGAGCTGGGCTGTAGCTCCCTGAACACACTCGTGTCCAGGTTTTTGCAGGAGTTTTGGCGAGCTTGGGGTCTTGCAAGGCAATCCTGTTTGCTGGGGACTTAGGGGAGAATGCAGCTGGTCATGCAGAAGAGCCCCAGCCTGATGGATCTGGACTTTAAAATTCTCAGCAGTTGATGAGCTGGGATCAGGTGGAGTTTGTCTGGCGTCACCTTCATTGCACCAGCAGCTATTTTAATAGAAGTCCAGGTCAGAATAAAGGATGATAACATTACAAAGGCTGGGGCTATAAAACTGGCAAGAAATTGCTATTTTCTTGCCATTAAGAATAACTTTGGGTTTTTTTCTTTTTGCTTTATTTCTTTTGGCTGGGAGCAAGGTGCTAATATTAATTTATTTTCTGTGATCCTCTGCAATCCATTTGGCATCGCAGGAGCAGAAAAAAAACCAAACCCCAAATATTTTCCCTTCTGCTGTGACTGCAGATTTAGGGTTTGGGGTTTTTTTCCCCATGTTTAAGTGTCTGTAACAGGACGCAGTTTGTTTCCAAGAGCAGAAAGCTCTAGCATCCTGCAGCTATCAGCAGTGTCTCTTAGCCAGAGACTAAACATCATCCACCTGCTTTTCTAGAGGGTTGACAGAGAAAGGAGATCATTGTAATTTTTCACAAAGCCTCGCATCCAGCAAACTCTTAGAATGTAGGCTGGGCTGGAAATGTAGAGACAGGGAGTTAAAAGGCTTGTATGCAGAGGGGAAAGCTTGCCTGAGCGGTCCAGAGCTATGTCAGACCTTCAATATTTCCTGGAATGTGGTAGAAAAATCACAGGCTTCCAAAGGTGGTTGCAGGCTGTGGTTCAGCATGGGTTAAGATATTTTGCTTCTCTGGAAGGCAGAAGGGAGAAGCCGAAGTTTACAGTGTGCTTAAATAGGTGTAATAACCAAGGGCACGTAACAAACGAGCTGTGTGGGGGATTTATTTGGTAGCAAAGAGGAATCACTTGCTGATGCACCTCTTGCATTTTGTTTTCCATCGACCTAGCAGGCCGCTTGTCAAGAGCGTGGTGTCAGGATTAGAGTGAATGAACTCAGAGGCAGCCTCCCCCGAAGCTCTGGGAATACATCCCAGCGTAAATGCCTGCGTGCAGGAATGAGCTGCAAGGGAAAAATGAGATGGGAAGAGTGCTGCTCTGCATCGTTCGGAGACCTGAGCCAAAACTGCAGACCCTCCTGTCGCCCAGGGGATGCTGACTCGGCTCTGAGCTCATTTCTGAGATGCCTTCTCCAATACAAGTCTTGCCCAGAGCCTGTGACCTTGGTGGGAACCCATCCAGTGATGTTTGCAGGCTGTGATGTGTCCCCACGTCAGTGACATGAAGTCAGTATCAAAACTTGTTGTCTCAATAGCATGGGGGAACAATGAGCACTCTGAGAAGAGCTCTTCCCACCACTCCAGTGCACCAGACCTCCCTTTGCCACCCCCTTCACAAAAACAAGGATCATCTGGGAGATTTATTTTCCATTTTCCAGCATCAGTTAGCAGTTAGCTTTCCCAAAACTCTGTACCATGTCAGTCCCAGCAAGGGCAGGAGCATGCAGTGAGCTCCCTGACAGCCCCATATCTGAAAGGTGACCACCACTGTTACATTATCCAAGTGATGACTTAGCAAATGATTCATCATCATCTGGGTACCAGCTGAAGGCAGAGGTTAAGGCATCGGCTTTGTAAAGCTCTGAGTTCTCCTGGTGGAGCTAAGCCTCGGGTAGGAAGGGGTCATGGTTTTAACACCAGCTAGCACAGGCTCGGAGGGTATCACACCTCTCACACAAGCTACATAATCCATACATTCAGAGCTTTTTTAAAGTCAGGAGGGGCTGTTAGCCCATCTCATCTGATCTCCACCAACCGATGTCAGCAGGTCACTGGGTGCAGTTATACCTATCTAAAGCTTTCCACAGCCGCTCTTTCCTTTCTGCTTGCTCCGGTGGCCAGTCTCTCTCCAGTGAATCAAACTGCACCTTGCTGGGAATTAAATGTTTCTTTACTATTCTAATATTTCCTTTTTAAGGGGTAGGGAAGCTTAAGAACTTGCCTTAATTCCCAAGTTTTTCCAGTGACACCAAGACCTTGGATTTATGTGGGGATTTGTTTTAACCACTGCTTCTTGAGACGTAACGTATAAGCAGAATCGGGGGGAGTATGTTTGGTATGTTGGATTTGTAGTAAAATTATATGCCAAAATGTATTATGCAGAATAGCATGAGAGGCTAACCAGTGCACACCACTGACATATAGCCCAAGAGCCTGCTGTTTGCTTTTCATTAGGGTTTTGTCTGGAATTTGCATTTTTAGACCATGCTGAAAGCTCTGTCTCCGTTTTGGGGACAACGCTAAGGTTTGCTGAGTGGTGGCTTGGCTCCCGTTCAGGGGAGCTTCGGTTGCATTGGCTCCAAATTGGGGAAAAAAACTGTGGTTTGAAGCCCTCTCCTCCTCAAAGGCTCTGCAGGCTGCATGCTCCCATTCCTCCTGCTGGAACAGTCAGCTGAACAGCATGGGGGATGAATTTGTCCACCAAGGAAACTTAAGAAATGGGTGTTTTTCTATCCTTCCCAGAATATTTTCACTCCAGGCTCTCACTCAACTATTTAACCCGTCTTTTTTGGCCTTTCCAGGCCAGCACAGCGTGGGCTCCTGCTGTGAGGCTGTCACCTAAGGCTCCCCTGCACAGCCCTGGCAGGTACTCCCTGCCTGCAAACCCAGCAAGGCTCCCCACACGCCGGAGTGTAGTCAGAACCCACGAGCTGGTGGGGAAAGGCCAGCCAGAGACGGTGGTTTTCCCTGATTAAAAGCACATGAAGGTTTTGTCTTGTATGCAAAGGAGGCCAAGGTTAATATCAGTGAGCAACTGGACACAGATCTTCAGATCCTGGAAGAGATGAGCTGGGTTGCAGTCCAGGCTGCTCTTTCCAAAGTCTGCAGCATCCTCTGGCGGAGCCGCAGGGAAAGGATGGCCATCCAGGGCAGAGGTTTCATCTCCCAGTGCCAGGGCATGCTTTGGGGTCTCTCAAAATGTACCCTAGCTTCACTCATCTGCAAGGCGACCAGGAAGAGCCCAAAATCACAAGCACCCTAATGCCGACCAAGTGATGCTGCTTACGGGGAGCTACTCCCTGTGTGCCGGAGAGGGAGAGGCAGCCCAGCAACCAGCCTGGAATTTGGGGATCATACTTCCATTCCTCACTCTTCACGTGTCCTGGCTGACCTCTGGCAAGCTGCTGCTGGGCACCAGGCATCTTCCTCAGCCTGGGAGTCTTCAGGCACCTCTATGCTGCCTCCCAACTGTTTTTCAACAAGAGAGATGAACTGAAAAAAGAATTAATGATTCAGAGCCAGTGAATAAAGCACCCTTCTCTCCTCCTGCTTGATGCCCAGCTTTTGGGATGCTCATCTGGGAGGAGGGAGACAGGGGTCTGGCTTTCTGCTGTGGGGAAGCATTCACCCCTGAAACACATCTGGGAAGAAATGTTGGGAGTATCCTTCCCAGGCAGCTCGGCAAAGATTGACACGCCAATACAACCCAGCGCAACAGCGCTGCCAACTTCTGCAGCAATTCACTCAATCCTTATGAAAGCAAGACTAAATTGGACAGGAGCCTGCACTTCATCTTCTCTCCCAACTCCTCTGGGTGAGAACTGTTGAGCAGACAAGGTTTCCGATAAAGTAAAAGCAAACACCATTCCCTTGTGCTAAGATACAGGAATATTATCCTGACATTTTAGCATGGATCACTCATATTGCTGCTCATTCTCTCTGCTCCTAGAGCTGTGTCTTGACAATAGAAACATTCTCCGAATACAAACAAAATAATCAGGGTTGAAAACCAAATTCATGGTGGAAGAAGCATGCACTCCTTGGTGGGAGCTGTTGGGCTAGATATGCCTCTTGGCCTGCCAAAGTCTGAGCGAGTTGAGTTTGCACTAGCTATTTTTAATACTAAATACTTTTATCCTGTCTTTCCCTACAGTACTGGTATCTGGCCAGCAGCCTGATAATTCTAGGATCTGGGTTCAAATTTGTGTGACAGAGGGACAGGGAAGAAAGGTGAGTAGTGAAATAGCTTTCAGCAATGTCTGCCTCTTCCTATTGTGTTGGGCTGGGCATTTTTTAATGGAGGAATAAATTTTACATTTCCTTGAGGAATTACGATCATCATCCAACATTTTTACAAGCCATTAAAAGTTGAAGATTAAAACCTGTGCTTAAGTTAGAAAAAAAAAAGCTCCAAGGAGGAATTTATCTCTGATTTGTCTTGGAAACAAGATTTGTGTACTAAAGTACTTGGCAGCATGCAGAGGGACGTGTCCCATCCGTTGGCTGTTAATAATTTTATGGGATAAATGACAGCAATACGGGGTCACCAGTGAGCAACAGCAGCTCATCCTGCAACGAGAGCAGGCCTGGGAGATGTGAGACCCAATTTGTGTTTCTCCTCAGTGCCAATTTACCCCACTAAATCACAGAATCACAGAGCGTTAGGGGTTGGAAGGGACCTCGAAAGCTCATCTAGTCCAACTGCCCTGCCAGAGCAGGATCATCTAGGCTGAATCACACAGGAACACAGGTTTGTCTCCAGAGAAGGGGACTCCACAACCTCTCTGGGCAGCCTGTCCCAGCGCTCAGTCACCCTCACAGGGAAGAAGTTCGTCTTGGTGTTCAGATGGAAATCAGTCCCTGGAGTTTGTTCCAGTATCTGTGCTGGGAGAGGGTAAGGAGATGGATCTGGCCAGGGGGCAAACTGGGCTGAGGTGAGTGAAGACATTTATTGTGCCTGGGAGCAAACCCACCATGGACAGCCATTAGTGAGAGGAGGGACTCGACCCCATTCCATACAGGAACACTGTGCTTTGCAAACGTGAAAACACATTAGTTTTGACTGAACCTGAACATGGGGAAAAAGCAAAGGACAAGCTACAAAAATTCACGGATTCCTTTCAGTTCGCTCTTCCTAACGAAGACATGCGTGGATCATTGGAAAGGCTGTTCATTTTGTGAATGGAGATGTACCATGCCAGTGTGAACTGAGCACCGGCAGCCGGCTTGATTGGCTTCTCAGGTCTGGGCCATCTCACAGGAACAGAACTAACTTGCAGAGAGGTGTGAGATTTTGCTCTGCCTGGGGCAGGCACCTCCCCCAGGGGAAATCTATGGCCAGACTTGTGTGAACAGCCAAGAGTGAGCCCTGCCACGCTCTGCTGTCCTGGCCAACAGGAGAGTTGCAGCGGTTTCTTGAGAGATAATAATGGAAAGCGGTGTGGTAGGCTCCAAGTAACGGTGCGGACCGACCCCCGCCTGCAGTTTTGCGGGCTTTGCCAAGCGCTTTGGGGAATTCCGAGGTCTGGGCAGCAGGCAGCGCCTCGCCTCAGGGAGCGCGGCGGCGCCCAAGATGGCTGCGCGACTGCTCCTGGCGCGCGCTGCCTCCCTTAGTCAAGATGGCTGCAAAAGGCAGGCAGCCGGTCCGGAGAAGCCGGGGCGGTCATGTTGCTTTCGGGCAGCAGGGCCCTGCGAGGCGGGCTTTCTCTACGCCGTACCATTCCGAGGAGAAGGAGGGAGGGAAGGAGGGGGAAGAGCGGTGGTTCCTCCCGGGGGCCGTGCCCGGTCGGGAGGAGCGCGGCTGAGGCGGGAGCGGGGCGTACCGCCTGGCAGGGTAAGGCCGGGCGGGGGCCGGGCGGTGGGGCGGGAAGGGACCGCTGCCGCCCTGCCCAACGGGAGGGTAACACCGCCCTTGGGGCGCGGGCCGGGCCTCGACGCCTCACGAGGAGGCATGGCGGCTGCGAGGCCTGCCTCAGGAGTGGGGTGGCCTTGCGGGGGTGCTCAGAGCTCTGGCTATGATGGGATTTGTTCGCCGGGCTTTCCTTTCCAGTCCGGAGTCACCAACCGCCAGCACCCGCCATGCCACGAATAGCCTCACACTGCTCTGAAGCAGAGGGAGAAGCAGCTTTGGCTTCCATTTGACTTGCAGGGCCGAGGGGGGGCCTTTGCATGCTGCCATGTGTGTGCAAGTCTGCATGAAGTAAATGTCAAAATCCTGAAGACAGGGGCAGCCGTGTGTCATCAGGAGTGACACAGCGCAATGCCCGTGAGATAGGGTTGTGGGGTGTAGTGCCGCTCATCCTGGAAAGCGGGGTCAGCTGGGATTTTCCCATGCAAGGGGTGTTTCCAGTTGTGCTCAAAGGAAACTGACTTGGGTTTTGGGAAGGTAGAAAGCGAAGTTATGTATGTTTAAAAAATAATTAGATAAAAAAAGAACCAGCTAGCTTTAAATGACTTGAAATTGTCCAGCAGTGCACCTGGGGATAAATAGGGATGGGCTAGCTAGCAATTCCTCAGCTTATCCAGCAGGAACTGCCACAGGAGAGGTGCAGTTGGTTACTATTTGCTTGGTGTCCTGACATACTTATCTGTATCATGTGGGAAATTATGTGAATAAGCTTAATTTTCCAGATGATTAACGCAGTTGAGTAACTCCAGCTGTCATTTATGTCCTTGTAATGCTCTTTTTCGCCTATGGCAGCTTATTATCTCACCGCTATTCATGCTTCTGTCATCACAACTCATCTTTAAGACAGGCAAATGTTGCCTAATTTTATGGGGGAAAAAACTAAAGCAAAAATCAAAAAATACCACAGGCACGGATCACTTGAGGGCAAGGTCTTAACACCGCTGTGGCAGGGAGTCCTGTTGCCCTTTGCTTTGGGCGGTTTGTGTGCTCTTCAGTATTCTACCTGTTGTGTTGCAGTTCTGCTTGTTTGATCTCTCGAGCAGTCAGTGTATCCGTCAGGATCTGTGGCATTGAGCTGCTGTTGTCATCTACCCATGTTGGGCTTGTTTTGCAGAGCGCCCAGAGGAGCAATTACACTTCAGAGAGAGTTCTGGGTCGTTTCTGCAGAGGGTAAAGATGATCAAGTAAAAACACACCAGGACTCTCTGGTTTTTTCCCTTTTTTTCCTATTTTTGTTTTCTTTCTTTCCCCCTTTTTTTCCCCCTCCCCCNTTTCCTTTTTCCTTTTTTCCCTTTTTTCCCTTTTTTCCCTTTTTCCTTCTTTCCCTTCTTTCCCTTCTTTCCCTTCTTTCCCTTCTTTCCCTTCTTTCCCTTCTTTCCCTTCTTTCCCTGCTTTCCCTTCTTTCCCTTCTTTCCCTTCTTTCCCTTCTTTTTTTTTTCCCTATGGCATTAAATATTTCAAAGATTTTCATTTTGATTGCAGTTAGGGCTGTGTGTTGCACACGTACATGCAGCTATCAAGAGTTTAACGGAATCCTTCCTAGGAAGATAAGGAAGAATTTCCACTTTGTTTCTCTGAGGAGAAACTTGAGATCCAACTAGAAAGGCTTGGGGAAGACCAAGCAACCAAAGGCTGTGTATACTTTGCTAAAAAGCAAGGCATATTTCTGCAAAACAGTGGAATTTTTGAGAAGCATGCAGTTCAGCTTCTTTGAGCTGTTGGGGTTTTCTCCCCTGGGTACTTGGGTATATAAAGTCAGTGTGCTTCGCTGCCTTTCCTTCAGCAGGGCTGTGCCGTGTCACGACAGTTAAGGCTCTGCTCCACAGAAACCACAAAGAGTGAAAGTCCTAAAACATCCTTGTTCTTTGGAATATTTACTGTCCTTCCTTGTCCTTCTTTGTTTACCATGTTAATTATCCTGAATTAGAGAGCTGCTGTTGACTATGTTGTTCCATGGTAAAAAATCATGAATACTGTAGCACAGAGCAAATACAAATCTCTTCTTGGAGATTGGGAGCTGCTGTTGGGCTTTATTTTTTAAAACAGCTGTACTTATTCCAGTGGCCTTATCAGGAGCTGTAGCTGAATCGAAATAGGTTTTGGCTTCTGCAGTGGCTCTGTTAGATTAGTTATGTTTTCTGTAAACCTTGCGTGCATGCAGTTTCTTTAAAGGATTTATTATTGCCAGCCAAAAAGCTGCAAGAAGTTACAAACAAACCCATAAAATGCAATCAGTGGGGGAAAAAAAGATGTTTTCAGTTAAGTCTTCCCACTGAAGTCAGTGTCTTGGAGACTAGAAACTTGCTGCTCTTGGAAGTACCTTCAGGGTACAGCAGAATGATATTTATTTATTAGGGCTGTTAATCTCTAACCAGCTCCCTTTTGGTTTCCTAAGTGGTAACAGATTCACTCTGGCCCGCAGCGAGCTGCAAACTCATGATATCACTGTTGTTTTTCCTGTACCATTACTGGTGGTTCTTTCAGGCTGACTTTAACCTGCAATTAGAACAAGCTATGCCTTTGATTCCAGAACTGGGTGATGTACTGGGGCATTTTTTCATCCTCATTCCCATTGCTGTGGATGGGAATTCCCCAAGAACCTTCCCTTGTCGTTAGGGGTTAATGAAGTATAGAAAGTAAGGATAAAATAGCTTTCCTATTCCATTTGGTGTAAGAAGGTGCTTCCTTACCCCATGAATGAAAGCAAAAGGCTTGGAATTCTAATGTTACCTGAACTTTGGGGAAGGAGGGGAAGGAATAAATCTTGCATATTGTTTCTATACCCCTGAAATGTCGTGTTCTGCTCTTAACCTCGTGAATCTGTAAAACGTATGAAAACAAACTATATTCCACAGCACTTCAGAAAACTAAAGGTCATTTTCTTCTCTAAATGGTATCAAGAAGTGCAGTCTTTTTTTATCTGAAAAGAATTCTGGGAGTAGGCTAATTTGTGGCATTTCTTATTGGAAAGACGCTTCAGTAAACCATTTCCAGGCTGATTTAATCTAGAGGCAGCTGAGCTGAAGAGATGATGCTGGAACGTACTTGTCCATTTGGCTTGGTATCAGATCTTGGTGTTAGTTGATCTCACATGGGAGCTTGTATCAAGAATTTATCGCAGATGGGGATCTTAAAAAGGGGAAGGAGGAAATTAGCACGTGCTCCACACATTGATTTCTTTAAGCGCTACCGATCTGTGAGCTGCTCAACCCTGGGGTCGCTTCAGCACAGAAATAAAGGCGGATATCCGGTTGGAAAACGTTAAGAAGGGCAAGGCAGGGGAGATTAAGTGGAAGCTTCTGTGAATTTGTGGACTGAATTTGGTATTAACCTCCGGATCTCTGGTTCTTTCTGCAGCCTGCAAGCGTGCCCAAGGAGCTGTTAGGGTTGTGCCTCTGCATAGCTGGTGGTCGTAGGTAGGGAATAGTTGGCATGTGTTGAGTTGGGGGCATAAGGGATGCCCACTGGCCCCAATTCCTAAGGCTGTGATACTGATAGAAGGTTGGTAGGAGTCTGGATGCCAGCAGTCCTTTTCTGACAGAATTTAGGCAGCACTATTTTACCCATCTCCCTGCTCCATTTCCAGCTTCTGTGGGATGTGTCAACACATGCTTTGCTTGCCTTTTTTCTTCTAGCTGTTTTTCCCAAGTATATGGTAATATTTTTGCTTTCTTTTCTCCAAGTAAACACCATTGAACTTGCTAGCAGCGAGGAGTGTGGGAGTGAGGTGGTTTGAGATCCCAGGCACCCCTTGATGGGGGTGGGACTTCTCACAGGAGCTCATCCAGTTCTCAGGATCAGTCTCCCGTTGAAGTACAGATTTTTGTGGTTCTGCATAACTCAATCTTAGGGACCTTTCATATCTAGCAGGCATTTTGTCTGTTCCCTGTGAAAGTTCCACATTCCAGTGACGCTCAGGGGGGTCACTAGAAAATCCATTTAAACCTTTAGATGCAGTTATTAAAACATGATTTGGGGCATCACCAGTCTTGAACGACTTAGGCCTTGCAGATTAGAAGATGATTATCCTCTGCAGTGGCTTGTGATAGGAAGAGTATTCTCAAAGCTCTCTCCTAAACTTGCTATTCAACCCTGTTCACTTCAAGCTATGTATTGTGTTCAACTTCCTGGTACTTTATGTTGAAGACACATTTGTCATCGTAATCAGTTTGTATCTGCTGGGAATGTATTTAATATAATGTCAGGCGTAATTAAGATGAAAAGTGAAAGTACAGTTTGGTGTCACTTTCTGCCAGCTGTTATTACTGTGAGAGGGAAGCGCAGCAAGCCGAGCTTAAACAGAGCCTTTAAGCAACAACAGGCTGATTCGCCTGTTTGTTTTGGCCTGAAGTTTGTCCCTTGATTACAGAGTCGTGTGCTAAATAACAGGCGTTTAAAAACTCTGCTAGATGAGGGATGTCAGCATACGGAATCAGATCAGAGCATCTGATGGCCTTGGAACATTGAGGGCATCTTTGTGCTCCATGGGCACAAGTGAGACTCTGTTCCAGTGGTGTAGGTGCCACAAGATGTGTTGAGACAGGAAAGCCACAGAGTTTTTGGACATTTGGTTTGTGTTAGTAATAGCTCGTGTCTGCCTCTAGTGGGTGGGGGGGGGAAATGCAGATTGTTCTTTCTGCAAACGTCAGTGGCAGAAACCTTCTGGCCCCCTCTGCCTGTTGATTGAGAGGGAGCAGTATTACTCAAACAAAACACTACTACATTCCTAAAAAAAATGGTGGCTATTTCTAGATAGATAGTTTGTCCTGGTGTATTGTGTAAGTGGCTGAATACAACAGCAGCTTGCTGACTGTCCTTACTCACCCCTACCTCTGATTGTTTATATGGGGGCACAAGAGCAAAACCACAACCCATCCAGAGGTATCCCCCTGCTTTGGCACCGGGGGCTGCCTGGTGTGGGACTCTGAAAATGCAGGCTGTGTTTCAGGACCAGCCTTGAACCAGTGGGAAGCAGAGCGACTGGCTGTGCTTTGATCTCTGCCTTGGTGCAGGGGGGCTGGGGAAAGACCCCTCCTTCCACTGCACGTTGTGACCTGTACTGTTGACAAGTGCTTGTGCAAAGAATGTGTTGTGTCAAGATGGGTGGATCCTGTTACTGGTATTTTGTTACTGTTACCCTCTGTACTAGGGCATATTGGCTCTGAAGGGTTATGCTAGAGCCTAAATCTAAATCTGGGCCTAATAAACCATGTGCGTTCGCTGGTGATGGCTGCATTGACAGAAGTAACCTTGAGGTCTTTGCTACGTCTTGTAAATTAGGAATTGGGGCGTGGATCTCCACTGAGCTTTTTCTAGAAATGAAAAGATAGCTCATGAAGAAAGAAGGAGAGCAAGCACCCAAACATTTGTCTTTTTTTTTTCTGGCAGGATGGAGAAGAAGAAAATTCTGATGAAATCCAAGGTTGCTGCTCCTAATCTCCTGAGGGCTCTGCATTCTCTGTACCAGTTTGGTCACCTCTGCGATGTGACAGTTCACACACAGCACCTGGGAATTCAGGAGGAGTTTCTGGTTCACAAAGCTGTCTTGGCAGCTTCCAGCAACTACTTCAAGGGGCTTTTTCTGCATGATGAGATGCTGGACACCAAGAACTGCACGGTAACCCTGCAAGACATTTACACGGAAGAGTTCACCTCCTTCCTGGAGTTTGTTTACACTGCAGAAGTGGAGATTGAAGCAGAAAAACTGCAACGGATGAAAGAAATAGCTGAAAGGCTTGAATGCAAGGATTTGCTTGACATTTGTGAAGAAGTGAGAGTGGAGGGCAGGAAGGGATTAGACTTGAGCCTCCATCTGAAAGGTCAGCTGTGCGAAAACACTGGGCCGCAGTGGCCTTGCATCCAGCAAGAGGAGAACCGCGCTCTAAGTAGCTCCTCCCAAGTGGTGGCAGTGCCCATGCAGAGGAAGCTTTGGCACAGGCAAAGACGTAAAAAGTTGCTGGGGGGCTACGAGCTCATCGAAGGCCAAGCAGCAAGCCTGGAGCAAGGGGGGAACGCTGCTTTTCCAGAGCCAAAATCCAGGGCAGCGAAGCTACCGAATCATAACGAGACAGGGGCCGGGACCGGACTGGGCAGTGATGTCGTTAGCCTGGAAAACGGGAGCAGCCATTCTCTCCTAAGTCGGATTGAGTCAAAGGAAGCCTGTGTAGTAATGGGGAGTGCGCTGCCTGAGCCGTGGGAAGATGAAAACAGTTTAATTTCTAACTTTTCTGGTAAAACAGAACGTAGGAAATCACCGCGGCACATGGGGAAGGTCCTGGAGTGCGAGAAGTGCCACGAATCCTTCCGCATCACCAAGCAGTACCAGTCGCACATGGAGCTCAAGCATGACGTAAACCTGGCTGTCAAGCACAGCTGTGACACATGTGAGCAGCTCTTCTCCACTCCCCAGACCCTCCGGCAGCACCGCCTCGCCGCTCACGGCGCTGAGCGGGGCTTCTCCTGCCTGTTGTGCGACAAGAGGTTGAAGCGGCAGAAGGACATTGCCGACCACATCCGCAGGGTGCACGGGAAGAAGCGGGGCCCCCAGGCCTGCCCCTACTGTGACAAGGTCATCAGCTCCAAGTGCGGCCTCACGGTCCACATCCGAACGCACACAGGGGAGAAGCCCTACAAATGCGACCACTGCCCCGCCAGCTTTGCTCAGAGGTCTGCTTACACTGCTCACCTGAGGTACAGCGTCCTCTCTGTGTGTGTGGGAAGATGTGTTTTCTCTCTGGGGCACTGGGTTAAAAGAGTTATCATAGAATCTTAGAATGGCATGGGTTGGAAGGGACCCCAAGGATCATAGAGCTCCAACCCCCCTGCCACAGGCAGGGCCACCAGCCTCAGGCCTGGAGCTACACAAGGCTGCCCGGGGCACCATCCAACCTGGCCTTGAACACCCCCAGGGATGAGGCACCCACCCCCTCTCTGGGCAGCCTGTTCCAGCCCCTCACCACTCTCTCTGCAAAAAAACTTCCCCTTAATACCTAATTTAAACCTTCCTTCCTTTAGCTTTAACCCATTCCCCCTTGTCCTGCCATTGTCTACCCTTTTAAAAAGTTGATTCCCCTCCTGTTTCTCTGCTCCCTTCAGGCACTGGAAGGCTGCAGTGAGGTCCCCCTGCAGCCTTCTTTTCTCCATGCTGAAGAAGCCCAGCTCCCTCAGCCTCTCTTTGAGTTCCTCAAGTCCTTGCTGATCAGAAGGGTGTTGAAATCAGCATGGATTTTCTTCTGTTGACCTCATCACTGTCTCAGTCTGGATTACTGGACTGAGGTCTCTCCGACTGGGAACTGAGGGAAATGTTTCCCGTTGAATCAAAGGGAACTTGTGCAACCAGCTCTTGGAGGTGATTTTGGAACCCTCAGATTTGGATTTTTAAACAGGAGCCTGAGAAGAATCGGCACCTGTTTAAAATGCACGAGAAGATCCTCATTTTGTAAGCCTTGGGGCGGCGTGGTGTTTTCCAGTATGCTTTTCATGGGCAGATAAGCTGTGTGCTGTTTTGCTGGGCAGTGTGAGCTTCTGGGTAGGCTTATGAAGCACCTTCTGACTGAAAACAGTCATGTTGAGAACTCCAGAAGCCACTGTACATGTCAAATGTCCCTGTACCTGTTGTGTGGTACAGGAGATAGGTAGGCTTCTACTGGATCCCACCTCCCCTTTTAAAAATCACCCCCTTTGTCTGTAGTTCAGCCCAGCAGCAGGAGAAACGTTCCCGATGTGTTGTGAGTGCACCGATGAAGCTTGTTCCGTGCACGAGAGTAGAGATAAGTAGAGGTAACCACTGCAGTTGATGTTTTACAGGGGCCCCTGTTTTGGTTTTCCTGGCAGGTGTTTAATCTGTATTTCCACTGCTTGAAGCCCATAAATTCTTATCTGGTCCACCATGGCCTTGGAGGAAAATGTATACTCTGTCCCGTGTTACACATGTACACTTAAGAGGCTCCATCCTTGACACACTGAGACACTTCAATTTTCTCTGATTATCTGATCTGACTCCACACAAAATGTCCCTGTTGTTCAGCTCTCCAGACATGCTGCTAATTTCTTAAACGGTGTGAAGAACAATTAGAAGGCAATGACTCTTCCTCCAAGGCAAACTTGGCAGAATGAAACAATTAGACTTACTGAAGTTGTGCTCTGTTATTTGCTTGTTTTAACAGAAAAATCCATGAGTCTGGGCAAGAGAGGAAACTTGTGCCTGTCTACTGGATGGTGGTTCCATCTGCACATAGACCGAACGCAGCCAGCTGTGATCGAGGTCCCAATGGAAACGTGTGGGGTGGGACATCAGAGGCTGAAGGACAAAAGCTTGTGAGGCACCAAGAGGCCACAAGTCATGAGGAAGAACCCCGGGGTTCATCTTTTACCAACCCAAAGCGTAGCAATGAGCAAGAACAGCAGCAGAAAAGCAAGGAAGCTGAAGGAAGAAGTGGAAAAATGAGAGAAGAAGGGGATGAAGATGAAGGTGAAATGAGTGTGAAGGGAGAGGAGGAGGTAGATTACGAGCCGGTGTATTCAGAAGTGGAAGAGGCCAGAGACAACGAGGAGGTCTGTACTGAGGAGGACGATGAAGATGATGAGTACTGTCACGAGAAGGATGGTGAAGAACGTGGATCAGATGAAGAGTTTCAGATAAGGAAAGTAAATAAAAGTGGGGTGAATAAGAAGTCTGCCTACGTGATCACCTGTGAGAAGTGCAATGAGCAGTTTGTGTCCCGGAAGAAGTACGTGGATCACTGCAGAGATGCCCACCAGTGCTTGCCTGGTAAAGTCTACCAGTGTGACATATGCAGCAAGTCGTTCGCTAGCTACAACAGCTGGAAGGAGCACCGGGCCTGTGTCCACACTGAGGAGAGGCGGTTTGCCTGCACCCTTTGCAGCGCCACTTTCAAGAGGAAGAGAGACGTGAGGACGCACTACGTGCGGAAGCACGAAGGCAGAGTCAAACGCCCCCTCTGCTCCGTCTGCGGCAAGATCCTCAGCTCCCGCACAGCGCTGGTGTTCCACATGAGGACCCACACAGGAGAAAAGCCTTACGAGTGTGGCATCTGCCATTCAAAATTCGCTCAGCCATCACAACTTAAGATCCATACCAGGTCAGCCTAGAGTATTGCTGCTCCTGTTCCCACTCCCTGCGTGCCCAGCGTACCTCAGCACTCCTGAGTCATTCTCCTCGCGTGTCCTTGCAACAGGAACGCTGGGATATGTTTTGTTCTCTTGTATCGGTGATTAATCCTCTTTGCGCAAAGGCTTTGTCTGCAGCTGGACATTGCATCAGTTTTGGTAGGGTTTTTGAAACACATGCTCTGTCCGAACTTGGAAGCAAAAGCCAGTCATTTGGGACAGTCTTCAGAATAAGATGATGACCTTTACTGATGGCTGAAGGGCTAGTTGAGGTCCTCAGAGACCGAGATGCTGAGCCCTGCTCTTTCTCTCTTGCTCCAAGCAAATCGTTTAGTGTGAGATTTCATTTCTTGCACGTGATACAAGAGCTGGACTTCTCATCTGGGCTCCCTCTGTAGCCACTGGGGTTGGGCTGGATGAATCGCTCTCTGGTGGTGTCTTTGCTAAGTGTGTCCTCACCCAGGAGAGGGTGAAACATCCCAGGGAATTTTCCCATCTTTCTGCAAATGTGGAGCATAGGCAATAGCTTAGGTGAGGAGGTTAAACTGTTGGAGGGCTGAATGAGGTGAGAGAAATCCTGTTACTTTGGGTATATACCATGGGGGCAGTAGCTGCCTCCTGTCCCCTCAGTGTTCCTAAAGCGATGGAAAGAAGTGGTGAGGTGTAGGGGGACCAGCAACACAACTGAACTACTGAGATAACCTCTCAGCTGGAGCGCAGCAGAGCCGTGCTGTGTGTAGCACACAGTGTGACTGCCACAAAACGGTGACTCACAGGGTTTGCACTGGGTGTCCAGCTGTCTGCATTGGCAGCGTTTTGCTTGACAACTCAGGATTATCCCTGGTTTTGTGCTATTTGGGTTGGAATAAGGGAAGTCAGCGCACTAAGACCAAACATTAGGCTCAGACTGTCTCTGCTTTGAGCTAGCTTAAAACCAGATGCCCAGCATGTGTTCGGAAACGCTGCTTGCCTGAATCCCATAGTGCTTTTTGTCTTAAAGATGGGGTTATCCTGCCAGTTGAAGCTCACAGAGCAGAGCACGTGAGACGCAGGGATCGTGATGTCCCAGGAGATGTTCCTCTCACTGGCCTTGTGCCAGGGGCCCATCTGGGTGCACTCCCAGTCTCCAGCTCAGCAGCAGCTTGTCATCTTCCCTGCTCTCTCCCTACGATCCTTGTGAAAGAAAGGTGGGGTTTGTAGGGCCTGAGAGCGAAGGAAAAAGCCACCTTAATTCCAAGGACTGTATTTTAAGAATGCCCTAAGGAGCTAATTTATTACTAACTGTGTTTTGCTCCTTGTAGGTCCCACACAGGGGAGAAGCCGTACATTTGTGAGGACTGTGGGGCTTGCTTTGCTGATAAAGGCAAACTCACTGGCCACAAAAGGACCCACACAGGTAGGTGTTACATACTCCCAGTCCTCCCATCACCTCCCTTTATGCAGCCAGAAGTCACTAGTTGGGATTTGAAGAACACACGTGTTTTTTTTATGGTTGTAACTCACAGAAGAGACTTCAAGTACCAGGAGGGAACTAGGAGGGGTAGGAGGAGATTTGAACACCCAACTTTTGAAGTCCAGAATTGCACTGAAGCTTCAGAGTGCCTTTCTCTCTTCACCCAGGGGAACGCCTTTTTAAATGCGACGTGTGTGGGAAACACTTTGCCACCAACGAGTACTTGAAGTGCCATAAGCGATGCCACATGGGTGCAAAGCCCTACAAGTGCCAGGTTTGTGGGAAGACCTTTGGGCTGCGAGCTTCGCTGGCCCAGCACAGTAATGTCCATGCAGGTAACGAAACCTTGCCTCGTTCAGCTAATCTTTTACTATGAAGTTTAACAAGGCCAAGGGCAGAGTGCTGCACAACCGAATGCAGCGCTACAGGCTGGGGGAGGCTGGTTGGAGAGCTGTCAGGCAGAGAAGGACCTGGGGGTGTTGGGTGACTGCAGGCTGAACATGAGCCAGCAGTGTGCCCAGGCGGCCAAGAGAGCCAACGGCATCCTGGCTTGTATCAAAACCAGTGTGGCCAGTAGGTCTGGGGAGGGGATTGTCCCCCTGTACTGGGCACTGGTGAGGCCACACCTCGAGTGCTGGGTCCAGTTCTGGGCTCCTCACCATCAGAAGNGGGGCAATGGGCTCAAGCTGTGCCAGGGCAGGGTCAGCTCAGACATTAGGAAAAAATTTTTTACTGAAGGAGTTGTCGGGGCCTGGAACAGGCTGCCCAGGGAGAGGGCTGAGTCGCCTTCCCTGGATGTGTTTAAAAGACGGGTAGATGAGGTGCTCAGGGATCTGGTTTAGCTTAGGACGGGAATGGTTGGACTTGATGATCTTTAAAGGTCTTTTCCAGCCTTGTGATTCTGTGACTCTTTGTGCTTTTCTTCTACCTTCTAACTCCTTCCTGCCTTTCCTTGCTGGCTGCAGAGACCCGTCCCTATTTCTGCGAGCAGTGTGGAAAAACCTTCACCCAGCAGGGCGCGCTACGCCGCCACCAGCGCATCCACACCGGGGAGAAGCCCTACAAGTGCAGGGCCTGCGAGAGGACCTTCACCGACATGTCCACCCTGCGCAGACATGTGGCGGTACGCTGCCCCTCGGGGCATCCTTGCGGCACACAAGCTACGCTGGTGACATTTAACTACCAAGAGAAGTTGCTTGCCTTAACGAGGGCTCCTATTGGTGCTTAAACTTTGGATTTTTATTTAATAAATAGATTGATGTACCTTCTGCCAGGTGGCTTATAAAAATACGCTTCCGAAGCGTGCGGAGTTGTCCTCCAGCCACCAGCACTGCAGCTCCCGCTGCTGGATGTTGAACTGGTGGTGGTGGCTTCAGAAGGAAAAGGTGATCGTAGGGGTTATTTAAATTGCTGCTGATGGAATCCCTTGGGTAAGGGCAGAACCATACTGTGCTGATGGTCTGGGTGGTCTTTTAAACCTCACAGGCAGAGGTGGTAACATGATGGTTTGTACTTACACCTTGAGGAGGCTGAGGGGAGACCTTCTCCCCACCTCCACTGACCTGCCAGGAGGGTGCAAAGGGGTGGGCGATGGTCTCTTCAGCCAGGGGACAGGAGATGGGACAAGGGGCAATGGGCTCAAGCTGTGCCAGGGCAGGGTCAGCTCAGCTGGGAGGGAAAAGTTCTTCCCTGGCAGAGTTGTGGGGCTGTGGCATAGGCTGCCTGGGGGGGGGCTGGGTGTGTTTAACAGGCGGGGAGATGAGGTCTCAGGGATCTGGTTTAGCACAGGACAGGGACGGTTGGATTCAGTGAGCTTAATGGTCTTTTCCAGCCTGGTGATTCTGTAACACCTTTGTGTTGTAGAGGAAGATGATTTTGTGTGTTTCCAGCGTTGTGATACGCTGAGCATGGCTGTTCCCAAAGCCCGTCGGGTCCCTGAAGCGCCTGCTCAGCCGGACCCAACGCTTCCTTCCAGCTACAAGCTCCCCAGTTAGCGTTTGCCTGGGTGTTAGAACTCTTTTGGGAGCGTTCCCTGCCGCTGAGCTGGGCGCAGGGATGCCGAGTCGGGGCTCGATGGCAGCGTTAGCCCCTGTGCCCTTCGCTTTTTGTGCTGGGTGGTGAAATCCCCACTTGTTACAGCTGTTTGTTGGGAGAAAATGTCACACATCATCACTTGTCCCCTTTTTATCCCCCCCTCCCTCACCAGATCCACGACCGCACCGCGCACTGGAGGAGCTTCCTCATCGATCTCACGCCCAAAAAAGATCACAACTGGTCCAAGATCCAGACGCTGGCGGAAGCCTGTGCGGGGACAGGGACTGCGCCGCAGCTGTGCTCAGCGGGCCGAGGTAAACTTAGCACGCCAGGAAGCGTGGAACGCCTGCCATCTACCGCCGGCGGGGCGGAGGGCGCCGAGCTCGGCCTGTGACGTCAGGCGCCGCCAGGAAACGGTGCGGAACGCCGCAGCGGGGTCACTCACACGCCCCTCTACCCGCCCCGCCCCGGGGCTCGCCGCCCGTGCCTCGGGGGGAGCTGCGCGGCGCGGAGCGGTTCGGAGGCGGATGCGCGGGTGGGATTGCGGGGCGCGGCGGCGTTTTGCGTTGTACCGAGTCGCGCTTACGTCACGGGGCCGGGCCGTGCGCGGGGCTGCCGCTGGGCACGGCGGCTTCGCTCCTCTCTCTGTAATAAAGGTGCGCTCATAGCGTCAGCCAGCATCCCGTCCGTCCTTCATCCGCGCTGCGTTCCGCGTTGCTTAGCAACTCCGGGTCGCCCCCTCCTGACGCCACTTCCTCCGCGTCACCGCCGCGCCTGCGCCGTCGGCTGCCCACGGTCGTTGTCGGGGCGAGGCTAGCGGTGGGCAGCGCTTCCGGCCGCCGCCCGGAGCTGAGCGCGGAGGAGCGGACCCGGCGCTGCCCGGTGAGTGCGGGGAGCCAGGGCGGCCCCTGGGGAGAGGCCAGCCCCAAGGCCGCCCGGCCCCAAGGGGAGAGCCAGCGCCAGCCGGGGCGCGGGGGTCGCCCTCTAGCCCCTCTCGCCTGCCCGAGGTGCGGGCGGCCGGTTCAGCGTCCTCCCCGCGCCAGCCGCCGCGCTCCTGGCCGGGGAGACTGCTGCCGCCAGCCCCCAGGCCCGTCTGCGGCCGTGTGGCGGGCAGGGGAGGCNACTCGCCTTGTCATGTCGGCTGCGGGGAACTGCGAACCGCGCCCCGCAGTTCCCCGCAGCCGACATGACAAGGCAGTGGGTCAGGGCATGGCCCGGAGAGCCCGGGATGCTGCGGGCCTTGGTGGGGTGCTCTAAGCCTGCCCTTTGAAGGGAGGCCGGGCCTCCTGCTGCGCCCTTAACTTCTGCTTCAGCCCCGCGGACTGCGGCTGGGGTGCCGTTACTGTGGGAGCAGCCCGCAGCGGCGCAGGCTGGTGCGTAGCAGGCGTGTCTTGTCTTTAGACCGTGTGGAATCGCTGGTGCAGAAGAACAGAGGAGTTTGCGGGCTCACAGCCTGTCTAAGCTAGCTGTCTCTGGCTAGTTTCACTCAGGGAAGGGAGCACAGCTGTGGCTGACTGTGTGTGAGAGTTGCTTTGTCTGAAGCTTGGTTCTGTGGGCCAGTCCTAGTGAGCAGGCTCAGTTTGTGGATTTCCAGGCCTTGGCTTTTTAAACATGACTGTATAATAGTTGTGCTGGGCTCAGCACCTCTGTGCTAGCTGCAGAAGAGGCAGTGGAAAGCCTTCTCAGCACATGTCCTACTGTCCCTGTGGGACTACTGCTCCTTCTCTGAAAGAACTCAGCAATGCATTTGCACAGTGGCTTTAGATCCTGCAGGTCTCCAGTGGAAAGAACAGGAGGGTTCTGCTTTGTGGCCTTAAGAGAAAAGGAATTGGCACAATGTGTCTGTTAACACCCATGCCTGAGGCCAGCTCCCAAAATGAACAGCTTGCTGGGCACAGTTATGAGCTCGTTCAGCCTGATAGGAGAAGGTTGGGGTTCTTAGTTCCTGCCAGGGATCGCTGTTGTCTGCATGTGACCACAGCTTTCTGCTCTGTGCTCATGTGGCAGATAGGTGGATAGTTGTGAAATGCCCTGGTAAGGAGTTTGGGAATAATTGTGCTGGGGGTAGAAAGAAGTTGTCATCTCATGGGTTATTTCAGGTAAAGCATTCGGTGAGTTTCTGCTGAATTCACTCAGGAATACTTGGGGTGAAGGGGGGAGGGAAATACCTCAAGAGTGGCTCTGGAGAAAGGGAAGCAAAGTTATAAATATGCATAAAAGGTGATGTGTGAGGAGCCAGCCTTTCAGTCAGGACTCAGATCACGTCATCCTTGTTCATACAAAACTCCTGCCAAGGCTGCAGCCTGCCACTGGGGCTTGCTTGTACAAGTGGACAGGGCTTTGAGATGCTTGTGGAGCTCTGGCACAGGCCGTTCATCCCCTTCCCAGATCTTTCCTATGTAGCCTATGTAACTCTGTGACAGTGGGGTTTAGGTATCAGAGAGAATTCTGTTTATGGAGCTATTTAAATCTTAATATTAAAAGTTTATCAAGCTAATGATTTGAAGGACAGGCCATAGGAAGGGTTTGGTTCTGAGGAGAACCTTTTTGTGTCGAGTCTAAGGTAGAGGTGTGGGTGCCTGTGGTGGATTGTGTCCCAGTTCTCCTGCTTGTTGTATGAGGGTGGGGAAACCATCCTGCTTCCCTCAGGTCTTGTCTTGTAACCCCCTTAGGGCAGGGGCTCCCTGTGGCTCTCCACCAGGAGCATTCGTTTCACATGGCTAATAACCACCTCAGTGAAGCTGGGTCAGTGGCATCTCTGTTTTACAGCTTCATACAAATACTGTCTCTAAACTGTTCTAAGAGCAGATCCTACTGGGATGGGAGTCTGATTTTTGCTCTGTTGAAATGAGCATGGACCAAAATTTGAGTTCCTAACTCTGGGAGTAGGGAAGAGTATTTTCTCCTGATGCTGTGGATATTATCCCTTCCGTGCTTAATAAGGCTTCCTCACTGTTAGACCAATTTGTACACTTACCTTTCCTATTTCCCTTGCTGAACAAGGTTTCTAGTGTCCCATGTAGAACAGGCTGCAAGCCCACTGCACCTGTGCATGTACAGGGAACAGAAACTTCAGCTTTTAGGAAGCAGAAAGAAATTCTTCAGATTCAAAATGCATGCATACGTTGTTGTTAGGACCCCAGTGAAACCCAAAAGATTGTGGGGAGGGATGTTGCCCAGAGTGTTGTCTTAGAAACATTGTTTATTCCGTGATCAAATGTTGGGTTTTTTTTTTCCTTTTGAGAACTTTGGGGCCACTTAAAACATTACTGGGAAACACGGCATAACCTCAGCGTTAGGGGCAGCTGTGAAGGAGCCCTTGAGAGCTGCAGGTGGCCCCTGAAAAATGTAGAGGCTCCAAGTCCATTTGGGTGAAGAACCTTTAAAAAAAGAAAAGACTTGGGAGCAGTTTGCTGGTTTCTCAGGTCTGCAGTTTGAGAGTGTCCCGGTGTGGTCTCCTGTGGTTGGGTCGGTTGTGTGTTTGGAGTCCTAGCCAAGCCTTGTTTGATAATCTTATCTGGAAAGCCCATGGAAGGAAGTGTTTGTTTAGGATTGCAGCTAACTTTTACTTAATCTTACCTCTTTCTCACTGCCTGGTGAGGAGGGAGAATACTTTCTTAACTCCAGAGGCCTCAAGGAGAGCGTTTCCTTTGATCTCCCCCTGTTTGCTTTGTCCCTCTTACAGGTTCTAATAGTCCCCAGAGCATTTTAGGTAAAATTGCGGTCAAGATTTGACCTCAAAGTAACTTCAGAGAAGTCTGTCTGTGTGAGAGGCGTGGTGTGAGCTAGAACCAGCGTGGGCAAGGCTTGGAGATGTTCATGGTGCTGCTCTGAATGTCTGCTCTCTTCCGCTCGAGCACCTCAGGGGCTTAAATGCCAAGGGAAGCGCCCTCCAAAACCTGGCTGGTGAAGTCACGTGGGGCTTGTGCATGGAGCTGAAGTGCTGCGGACTCAACTCGGATCAATGTGATCAAGTGCTGAGCTCCTTTATTGAAACACACACCGAGCTTATATAGGTTTCTATATCAGTACAGGGCTTATATAGGTTTCTGTATCAGTACAGGAGTTCCATTCCATTGCTGTTGGTTAGATGCTCTGCTCACCTGCCTTACCTGTGTCTCCCTATTGCTAATAATTGGTCGAGGCTACACAGCCACGTTGTTCCTTTTTAAGGCAGTTGTTAACATTCTTGCAGTTTCTTATCTCATGAATTGTTTCTTACAAGCTCCTGTTCTCACAGAAATCTGCTCCCCTGATACTGCATACCAACATGTCTCTGCTAGCTTCCCCAGGCCTGACTGTATGGGGGTCAGCAATAAACCTGGGTGGGCCACGAAACCCATTCCTCTCCAGACGCGCTGCTGCAGGTTTGCTCGTTCCCGTGCGGGTAGCTAACGTGTGGTGTTGTTACCAGCTCTTTGCAGAGAGAAGAAAGATGGAAAGCAACGCTGTGTTACTGGAGTCCAAGTCTTCCCCCATCAACCTGCTGAACGAAATGCACCAGCTGCGCCTCCTGGGCCACCTCTGCGACGTGACTGTCAGCGTGGAGTACCAGGGTGTCAGGGCAGAGTTCGTTGCCCACAAGGCTGTGCTGGCAGCCACCAGCAAGTTCTTCAAGGAGGTGTTCCTCAACGAGAAGGGTGTGGATGGCCCCAGAACCAATGTCTTCTTGAACGAGGTCCAGGTCGCCGACTTCGCTTCCTTTCTGGAGTTCGTCTATACGGCGAAGGTGGAGGTGGAAGAAGACAGGGTGCAGAGAATGCTAGAAATAGCTGAAAAGCTGAAGTGCTTGGACCTCTCAGAAACCTGCTTCCAGTTAAAGAAGCAGATGCTTGAATCGGTGCTGCTGGAGCTGCAGAACTTCTCGGAATCGCAGAACTCAGAGGAAGAGAGCACCGCCCGGGCAAGCATCTTGCTGGAGTCCAAAGCAGCTGCTGTGGCAGAAGCTGACCAGGCAGACTGTCCTCTGGATCCTCCAGACCCCTCAGTAGACAGGCCTGGCAGTGGAACATCTCCTGAGACTTCAGCTGCCAAATCAAAAGAGAAGGTAGACAAGAAGAAGGAAGCGATGAAGCCTCCTTATGCCAAAATCAGAAGGGCAAGTGGGAGGCTGGCTGGGCGGAAGGTGTTTGTGGAAATCCCCAAGAAGAAGTACACGAGACGGCTGAGGGAGCAGCAGAGTGCAGAGGTTGCTGTGGAAGAAAACACATACCCTCCAGACCAGGATATGTGTGATGTGGAGAGAGAGGAGGGGCAGGCAGAGAGCAGCATCAAACCTGAAAGCGAAGAGTGCAACGGCAGCTTTGACTCGGAGGAGAACCTGAAGAAACCCGAGGAGGATAAAAAGAAACGAGGCAGCAACTTCAAGTGCAGCACCTGTGAGAAGGAATTCCTGTATGAGAAGAGTTTCCTCAAGCACATAAAGCACAGCCACGGCATCGCAGCCGAAATCGTTTACCGGTGTGACACCTGCAGCCAGACCTTTGCCAACCGGTGCAACCTCAAAAGCCACCAGCGCCACGTGCACAGCAGCGAGCGCCACTTCCCTTGTGAGCTCTGCGGTAAGAAGTTCAAGAGGAAGAAGGACGTCAAGAGGCACATTCTCCAGGTTCATGAGGGTGGTGGGGAGCGTCATCAGTGCCAACAGTGTGGAAAGGGGTTGAGCTCCAAAACTGCCTTGAGGCTTCATGAAAGGACGCATACAGGCGACAAGCCTTATGGGTGCACAGAGTGTGAGGCTAAATTTTCTCAGCCTTCTGCACTTAAAACACACATGAGGTATGAACGGACTTAACTGGCCTTGTTAGATTCTGGGGGGAGAAGCAGAACCCCCTGGAACACACCTTGAGCCTTCAAGTGACGTGGGGGTGTAAAACGTCACTGACTGGAGAGTGTCCACAGAGCCTTTTTTTTCCTGTAGCCTTGTTTGTGGGGGGGTGGGGGGTGGTTTTCCCCTGCTTTTTGGGTTAAGGGAGCTGCTGTAATTTTCTTTAAGCCAGAGTACAGATCTGTGGGCTGAGGCTGCTTCTGCTGAAGCACATGCTTCACCTCTCTCAGGGGAGCAGACCAGTCAGGAGTCAGTGGGGTGTTTCATGTGAGAAAAACAGACCCCATGCCAAATTATCAATGGGATCAGGGCTAGAATTACTTCAGCATGATGCCTCTTTATATTCAATAGAATACTATTATGTAGTAGGCCTGGAAGTATTCTGAAACATTTGGGCCGTGTATTAAAGGGAAGAACACCAGGTTTGGGTGCTGAGTGTGGAAGATAACTGAGTGGTAACTAGGAAGAGGCTGATGTGCTGCTGGCTGGAGGTGAGTGAGGAACCGAAGGCTCCCGTGCAGGGCCGGTGGAGTCAGTTGTAGTTACATTGCAGTGAGGTTCAGCAGTGGAAGTGCCAACACAGGGTGCTGAAAGGTCACAGGGCTGGAGGGGAGGATGCTTTTATCAAGGTACATCTACTGAAGTGCCCGTGTGTCACCAAAGTCCAGGTTACAGACAGGGAGTGAGTGTGGAGAGGGAGGTATAGAAGAGAGATCCCAGAGCTCTACTGCTCAGGCACGGAAAGGGAAGGTGGCAGCCTTGGTGTATTCCTAGGTGGTGTTTCCTGCAAGGTAGAGGGGCTGGTGAGCCACTGCTTCCTTTCGCTGCCCGTTTGAAGTCAGTGGCTGTACTCCCAGCTGTCGGAAGCACATCCAGAAACAAACTCCTGTGTGAAGGCTCCTCTGATGGCATCGCAGTACAGCAGCATCTTTCACCCCCTGTCCTTTCCTAACCTCCAGTGACCACTTTGCACTGCTTAGAAGGGCAGGGTTTGCCATAGGCAGAGTTTCTCCTCCGTTGTGTACTGCTTGAGTAGTCAGTCAGCTTGTTGAACACTGGGTGCTCGGTGCTTCTGCCCCAACCTGTGTATCCCAACAGTCTACAGTGAGAATTTCCCATCTCTCTGGGTGTATTTCTGTGCCTGTGCTCCTCCTGGTGATGAACTGCCACAAAGACTGGGCAGTGCTGGCTGTGTACCTGCAGTGCTATTCAAAAGAATCCTGATGTGTGCATGGGTGCAAAGTTAAGATGGATGGAACTGGTCTGGGCATCGACTCTGTAACCTGCCATCCACGTGGCCTGCCCCAGAATGTCACACCACATGCCTGGTGGGACAGCAAGTAAGCTGACTGTAGCAAAGTGGTGGGGTTTTATTCCACTCCTCATGTACCACTTGTTCCAGGGCAGGCAGCAGCTCTCCTTGACAACCCCACAGGAGCAGCGAGCCAAGCAGCACATCACTTGTGCTCTGTGCACAGTGGTTACATTTTTCTCCTGGTCTGGAGACCTGGATACCAAGTTTTACCTGTAAAGTTTGAGGTTTTACTCTAAAGCAGTTCTTAGGCCTGGGCCTGGATCATGCAGCATGATTGAGCAATAAAAGCAGCATTGTGGAAGCTGTGCTGCAGAACTTGGCCCAGCTGAAGGGGGTTTTGATAGATCCTGGAGGGGGGTTTTGATAGATCCTGGAGGGGGGTTTTGATAGATCCTGGAGGGGGGTTTTGATAGATCCTGATGTCTCGTGCAGGCATCAGTCGCTCTTCAGAGAGCAGCTGTAGAGCAGCAATGACTTTGGCGCCATGCTGCACAGGAAGGAGCTGTACCTGGGTGCTTTAATGTTGCTTTCTCGTTTCAGAATCCATACTGGTGAAAAGCCTTTTGTCTGTGATGAGTGTGGTGCCAGGTTCACGCAGAATCACATGCTCATATATCACAAGCGGTGTCACACAGGTAAGGCTTTCCCTCCCAGTGCTCTCTGTGTAGGAGGAGACCTGCTCTGAAACCAGGACAGCCCGTTTGCAATCAGAATATGCTTTTTTTTACTGTTGGTTTTTAATATAAAACACATTTTTCTCATCCCAAGACTGAGAAGTGGTGCTGTAAGGGGATAGGCAGGCAGTTGAAAGGGTAAAAGGAGTTGGTTAAAGAGAAAGGGAGCTCCTGTATGCCTGGGGCCTGGCATCTGTCTGAGAAGTGGGAAGGCAGAGCACTCCAAGGTGAGGAGGAGGCAGCTAGCTGCACATCTGTCTCCCTGGGCTGTTCCTGCAGCTGCTGTGCTGGAAAGCTTTCTGTCTGGAAAGCTGTGCCTGCTGTCAAGGTCACTGTGACCCCATCAGATCCCTCGTGAGGCTGGCACGTGCTTCGCTGGCATCCAGCATGGCTCAGGTCTTGCAGGCTGTGTTTGAATGGCATTCAGCATTGCTCTAACTCTCCTTTGCCCCCCTTTGCTGCAGGGGAACGGCCCTTCATGTGTGAGACGTGCGGGAAGAGCTTTGCCTCCAAGGAGTACCTGAAGCACCACAACAGGATCCACACCGGCTCCAAGCCCTTCAAGTGCGAGGTCTGCTTCAGAACGTTTGCACAGAGGAACTCGCTCTACCAGCATATAAAAGTCCACACAGGTAGGAGCTGCCACGTCCTGCAGACAGGGGGTTCTCAACCAGGGTTTCCCACTCCTTTAATCCCCACCCTGTGTGTGCAGTGTGTTCTGTTGTTCACACCCCTTCCCCATGCACTCCCCATGCCTCTTACTGAAATGCTTCTGAGAGCTGTGTGGGCCCTGTTAGTGAAGCTGCTGAGCTGGTAACAGGAAGATGTTTAGCAACCAGAGAACTGTGTCCACCACAGCTCTGAGCTGTCTGCTTGCCCACCTTTCCTGTTCTCTCCCACTTGGATTTCCTCTTCAGTGCCTGCTTTGAAGCCTCCTTGCCTGCTCTCTCTCTCTGAGTCCGTGTTTTCCAGCAGTACAGCAGGCTGGGAATACTCTGGTAGTTTCACTGCATGACAAGTACCACGCTTGCTTATCTGGTGCCACGCTGTAGGAAGTGTCCTCACCAGTGTTCTTTGTGTTAATGACATTCCTGCTGTGTTCTGCTCTTCCTCTCCTCCCCGTGTCAGCGTGTCCAGCATGGCGTTACTGTAGGGAGCAGGGGATGGGGGTGGTACCCTTGTTAATGGTCTTTCCCTCTTCGCGTGTCTCTGTTGCACTGCTTGCATCTGTTGTAGAGCGGTTTTGGGGATCCCCTTTCCCACCTTAGCCAAGGAAGGAGGAAATGTGGGTTTGTTTTGGAAAGTGCTTTGAACAGGGAGCGCAGGGAGGCAGTTTGTGATGGATGTGGAAGGAACCTAGGGGTTCTGAGCTGCTCTGGGGGTGTGCTCATGGTAAGTGCCTTGTATGTTGCGTTGTGGGACAAGGCTTCAGCTGGGAATGGAAAATATCGGTTGAAAACGCAGAGGCTTCAGTGGCTGCACAGACTCTGCAGCTGTGTGCCCAGGCCCTTACTCTGGGAGTATCTGCTTGCTTCAGACATGGCAAAACTCACCCCAGGGTGAGAACCCTGAGCAACAACTGGGCTCTTTTCCAAGGACGTTTGTGTGTGCCTCACCCTTTCGTGCAGCACGGGGGCTCCTTGAGGCCACCCCCGAAACCCCCCGTCCCCATTTTACAGCTGTGCTGTGCTTCCAGGGGAGCGGCCCTATTGCTGTGACCAGTGTGGGAAGCAGTTCACGCAGCTGAACGCGCTGCAGCGGCACCACCGAATCCACACTGGGGAGAAGCCCTTCATGTGCAACGCCTGCGGGAGGACCTTCACCGACAAGTCCACCCTCCGACGGCACACCTCGGTAAGAACCGCCCATCCCACCTCCCCCAGCTTTATTCTGGGGGTCTGGAAGGGGCTTCCTTTCGGGTTTTGTTGGGCTGGGCACCACCTCCTCCCCTCTGCAGCAGCACCGAAATAGTGTGTGTTCAGTTTGAGCCTGTGGGGAAGCCTCTCTTAATCCGTTGTGGTGTAGCCGGTTAGTGCCTCGCTGCGTACTGACCTAGTTCTGGGGTAGCCACGTGGGATGGAGAGGGACCTTTTCTGCCAAGGTGTGAGCTGGCTCACAGCCTTTCCCTCCTAGATAGGCTCAGCCTGGTGGGTTTTGGTTATTTTGTGTTCTCAGATACATGATAAGAACACTCCCTGGAAGTCCTTCCTTGTCATCGTTGAAGGAGCCTCTAAGAATGATGAAGGTCACAAAACAGAGCTTCCTGATGAGGAGTACGACACGTCACCTAAGATCCCAGAGAAGCTGCTCTCCTTCTCCGAAAACGGCCACTATCAGAGCGTGACGGCTGTCCCAGGGAGCGTCACTGCGCTGCATGACACCGGCTGTGCCACGGGAACAGACTGTAAGTCAGACGGGACACCGGGCCCACAGGAAGCCCTGATAGCCACTGCTCTGAGTGAGCTGACCGTGCTGCACACGCAGACGGACGCTGTTCAGCCACAGCTTCACGCCCTGGTGAACATGGAGTGATGTTGGGATTCACAGACCCAGTGGGAGCTGTGCCCTTCCTCATTCCTTTGTGGGAACTTGGGGAAGCCGGGCTAGATGTGGATTTCCTGAATATTCTCCCCAAAATAGAGTCATTACCCGCCTCCGCTGCGGAGCACTCCATCTCCCAAGGGCAGGGTGCTCCGAGGAGGCAGAGTCCCGTGGTGTTTATTCCCCACTGAACTGGGTGGCCCTGGCTGGCTCCCAGTGTGGGTTGGTTAAGGAGATGTGGGGAGTTCCATGCCTGGTTGATGTGACAACACACATGTACAATCAAGAGAAATGATGTTGTGTTTCTCAGCCTCGTAGCTTAGTGACATGAATTGCGCTCTCCCCTAGTGGAAATTCATACATAAAGTTAAGTTTTACTACAGGAATTGTTGGTTTTTCTCTGCTTCTGCCAAGGCCCCATGGGAATAGGCGTGGGAGCAAGCTTCACAGAGCCCTACCTCAAACGTCACCCTTGCGCTGAACTTGATGACCTACTTTTATAAATTAAGCAGTACTGGGGTGGGAGCAGACACGTGCTGCTCTGCTGCTGCGGTGCTGTGAGAACCACGCTTCTCTTTGGGCGTCCCTTACCAAGCTCTTCCCTGAAATGCTCTCCCCTTTTGCTAAGGAAGCTCCAGGAGCTGGGAAAGCTCTGTGGGGAAACCCAGAGGGTTTCTGCCTTTGCCAGCACCGGAGCTGGGCTGGGGCAGGGGCTGGGGCTGCCTTCAGCTTGACCTCAGTGGAGCACAGCGGGGTCCACAGCGGTTTTCTCTGTGCTGCTGGGAAGGAACCTTGGCAAGAGCAGTGTGGGCCTGGGCTGAGTCCTGCGTCGGGAGCAGCTGTGAGGAGCTTAACACTTCACAACTCAGGCCTGCAGTCCCTGTGCCACCGTGTACATACCTGGAACTCCTCGTTCCTCCTCCTGATGACTTTGGTACTGGTGCCGCATTCCCGCCACAGCTTCCTTGGCTGAAGCTGGAGAAGGGCTGTCAGGCAGCAGGTGAAAGTAAGCACGGCCCAGCCTTGCCCCGGCTGTGGCACCGAGCTGTACTTCATCCTTGAGGGATGTCACCTGCGTTACCCAGTTTGATCTGTAGAAAGGGGTTTGGTTTTTTTTTCAGAGAACATTTCCAGGAGATTCTATTTGAAGTGGCTGTGGAGCCCCATGTCCCAGTGAGGCTTGGTATCCCTGGCCCAGCGGCGTATTAAAGCCTGTAACCAGGGCAAGCTCTGTACTCCCTGAACGCAGGGAAGCGAGTTATGCCTCTGAACTGTTCTTCCTCAAACCCTGGAATCTCCAGCCTCACCCCCCCCAGGATGGTGGAGCAGCTCTGTACGCTGCACGCAGGTTTTGGTGCTTACCTTCAGTGAGGTGTTGGGAACCGCCACGCTTTGGGGCATCCCTGTTCCCTGCAGGTCCTAGGGCAGGCGGCGGAGCTATGGCGGGGAACGAGCATGCCTGAGCACCGGGAAGGGGAAGGAAGCGTGACGACACTCAGCACTCTGCCTGTGGCCATGATTCTCACTTTATTAGTGCACAGCGTCACACAGAACACAACGGTCTCCGCGAAGGCCCTTCTGCTCCCAAGGCTTCGCAGGACAGAGCCGTGTGCCGGGCAGGGGATACAGCAGGGTGGTGGCAGATCGTCACTGGAACTGGCACGGTTCACCACAGACACGCTGGAGGACATGCTGCAGCCTACCTACACATAGCTAATGCTTTGTAGTTGGATGCTAGTAACTCTGGAGCCCGGTACAGACCCCACACCCCTGGGGGTGCAGTGTTCTCTGCTGACTCCTTACTGCAACCACGCACCACTGACAACTGGAAAGGGGAATGAACATGAAACCAGCACGAAGCACTTGCCTGGGACCCCCAGGGAAAAGGAAACCTCACAGCTAGTGCATCCCTTTACTGAGGCTCTAGAGGAGGTGGGGGTGAGAGGAGTACCCCCATCCTCCCTAATGCACCCACAAGAGGATGGCTGAAGCGGCTCTAGGTAGCAGCAGCATGGAAGAGCCCAGGGTGAGAACTGGAGGGAGGATTCTGCATCCCCAGGAGGCAGCAGCTTCACCAGCAGCAGCGGGCACAGATGCAGCACTGGGGGTCATGTAAAGGAAGAGCTTAGAAAAATAGCTTATCACTGGGGTGGGGAGAGTGGGACAGGAGGGGATGGGCCCCAAAATAAAGTGAGTGGAAAAACAGATCCAAGAAAATAGAGGTGTAACACCCTTATGTTTATATCGAGCTCTGGAATACAAAATACACCACCGACTAGGGCTACGCGCGATGCCTGTCACCAACCGCAGCGGGCCTGTCCCCAAGGCACGAAGCCATCACACACATGTGTCTGTGTAGGACACACCACACACAAGAGTCACAAAGCCTTTCGCTCGCCCCGTCACTGAGGAAACCCACACGTATCCCACAGGCCTGTTTGGGAACAAACTACAGCAAGAGATGGGCACCAAGTAACAGACAAGTATTTACATGCTGGAGTGGGAAAAGCAAGCTGGAAGTGCAGGCTCTGACCTCCTCACCGATGCCACCCAGGAAGGGTTTGTGCCTGAAGCTGCTGGTGCTGCCCAGAGCATCACTCCCCAGCTACTCGCGTTGTCACGACAGAGAGCAGGGTACTGTACACACACACACACAGTCACTGGGTTTGTAAGCAACAAAACCAAAGCGAGAGGGATTTGATCACGTGTCCCACAGTGGTCCTTGGCTGTAGCACAACGACAGGGCACTCGGGCTGCATGCCACACGCACCACACGCTTCACTTCAGGTCCCCGTCCCCTTCTCCCTGGATCGACTTCTTGATGCGGAGCAGCATGGTGGTGAGCCACTGATCCAGCCGCGATATCGAGTCGAATTCTTTAACCTGCGAGGGAAGAACAGACAAAACCCCCCACAGAGGGGTTTAAAGGAAGGTCCCAGCAAAGATGCTGCAGGAGGAATCACTCCACAGCTCTCCAAGTATGGCTTGCTAGACTTTGAGTCTTCCCAGAGATCCCAAAGGTATTTTTACCTATCCAAAACCCCATGGAGCACTTTGAGCTGCTGTTGAATAAGTAGAGCTCCAGCCCCTTTTGGTAATGTGGTTTTCCCTTAGGATTATTTTCCAGCATGAGGTCTGGGATTTGCCTGAACGGAGGCTGGAAGCGGCTCTGCCAGTGTTCATCTCCCTGGCACTAGCTCTGCCAGGACCCATCTCCCCAGCACTGAGCTGCCCAGTGCTGGAGCTCTTGGCCAACCAGTTACTCAACATCTAACAGCACACACACCCTGCCCCCAAAAAAGGGGAAGAAAGGAACAACCTGCCACCACAGCACCCACATCTGCCGTTGTGACTACGTACCGCCTCGGTGTACGCCTCACAGTTCTGCTCCTCGTGGGCCTCCAGAAGTTTCTAGACAAACACCATTTAAAAAAGACAATCAGAAAATATTCTTGTTACCACACATTTCCACCAGCACCACGTCTCTGGGAGAGAGGGGACCTCACACCCACACGTCACAACCCCTGTGACCACTGAATGGGCTGGTTGGGGGTTGGTTGGTTGGGGTTTAAGCTGCTTCCAGGGGTGCAGGACAAGCCCCAGGGGGCTGATGTCCACCCAACTGGTTGAATAAACACCCAAACCCCATGGAAAGGGGTCTCACATGGTCCCACGTGTGCCTATCACCACACCAGCGCCCTTACTTTCAATAGCTTGCACTCCCGCGAGTCCGTGAAGGCAGGGAACATTTCTTCATACTTCTCCAGCGCAAGCTGAAAGAGAGAGGAGAGCCCTTAGCCCCAGGCTTTAATTCCATCCTTGCTTTCCAGTCCCAAAACCGCACAGAGAGCTGGGGAACTACACCCAGGGCAGCCTGGGATACCTGCCCTGAGCCCACTGACCTTTGCGTTAAGCTCATCCACGATGAAGTGGCACAGGGCAGCTTTGAAGAAATACTCCTTGGCGCTGTACTTGAGCAAAGGGTTATCCATCGTGTTCGTTCCCACCTGGGCACAGGAAGCATCAGAGTCAGGCAGGGAAAGCTGAATTAAACCAGGACAGCACATGTCCTGTTTTGGCTGGCCAAAATAACAGAGGTGGAAATAAATCCCCTTCCCCCTGCTTTTGTCTAGAGCCACCAGACTGTGGGGAAAACAACACCTGTGCGAGGTACAGCAGCTCTGAAACACAGGGGAGCAAAGTGTGTCTCATAAAGGCAGAATTGGCCTTGGAACTAAGGGAGTTGGAGCTTCCAGGCTGTGGCAGTGATGTGAGACACCCTGCTGCTGCTGGGTTTTTTGGTGTTGGGACAGTTCAGCCCCCTGGGATGAAGCATGAATGTCCTCACCTGCTCATAGATCTCTATTGCCTTCTGGTACTGCTCCAGCTGCGCAGCATAGGCAGCCACCTTCAGCAGACACTTGTTGGCTGAGCTACAACCAATTACAGCATTAGAACCAGCCATTGTGTCCTTGGGGGGACACACAATAAACCCACACCCCGCTGCCTCCACATGCAACCTGGTGAATCTAAACATGGGACCCAAGACCTGCACCCAATCCGGGGCATTTTCTTGTTAACAGCCATGATTTGAAGGCACAAGGACCTTTGGCTCAGCACCAATCTGTGTCACTGTTCAGTCCCTCCCCACACCCCAAACAGGCACCCTGGTGCATGGGATGGGAGCCTCCCAGGGAAACCGGAGCAGGACCCATTTTAGGCACCCAAGCCAGCTGGGACAGACCCCCACTGCACACTTGCCTGTTGGACTCCTCTCCTTTGTAATAGTCTGCAGCCTGCTCGTAGTGTGCAATGGCCTGGGGACACAAACAGGACTGGTGTCACTGCTGAACCATGGCTTTGGGATGCACAGGAGCACGGTGACCGTGTTCACAAGAGCTTTCCTGCTCTGTGCATGGAGGGAGCAGCATGCCACAGGGATTGATGTCACACATCTCCCCCGCCCTGCCCCTGTTACGCATCCCAAGCTCCAGCATTGAGCTGAGCTAACGTGGGTGACAGCGCCCTTGAGGTTACAGCTACAGGGACCTGGGTGAGGGAGCAAGGGAGGGTGGGTGCTGAGCTGTGAGCTCAAAGTCACAGCGGCTTCTTTTGGGCACAGAAAGCGTCCCACCACTTCCCCCGAGTGCCTGTCGGAGGAGAGGTGCTGCTTGCATGGAGAGGGTTTGTCACATAGGGGCTGGGCCAGCCCGGCCGCGCTGCTGCTCAGCAGAGGGGTGCACCAGAGAGTTGGGGCTACCCCGAGACCCCCATGCTGCCAAAAATCCTCCCTCACCCCACTACCACAGATCTCAAGGCACAGGCGAGTCGCACCCGCGTAAGGAGCCCCGGCACCAGCCGTACCTTTTCGATGTCCACCAGCTCAGCCTCGTAGATCTCCGCGATGGTGATGTGGTGCTTGGCTGCGATGGTGAACCGCCCCTGGGGAAGGCAGAAGGCTGTGTGTGAGGAGAGGGGCTCCCCCAGCGCCCGCCGCCCCGCCTCTCTGTGCCTGCCCGCCAGCTGCCCCGCAGCTCCTTACCATGTCGGTGTAGATATCGATAGCTGCGTTTAAGCAGTTGATGGCCTCTGCAGCATGAGTGGTCAGGGAAAAACAACAGTCAGCCAGCCTGTCAGACCACCCAGCCCGAGGCCTACCCCCCTCCAAAAACCTCAGGCATGCTGCTCTCCATCCCACCACACACCAGCTGTGTACCTGTGTACCTGCACACACACACAGCTACACCTGGCAGGATGGATGTGGGGATTTCCTAGCCCACAGACCTCGAGCTGTCACATCCCCTGCGCATCTTTGGATCCTGATTCACACACCGCACACACCCCCACTGCCCCCCTGCCTGCTGGCACTCCGAGGGGCAGTCAAAACCAGGGTGGGCAGGGTGTGAAGGGCCTGTACCCTGGATTTGTCTGGCTGTGTCCTCAGACAGAGCAAAACTCAAAGTGCCCATCTCCTAAACATACAGGGGCTGCTGGTTTCCAGGAAATTCATGGATTTACAATACAAATCAGGAGCGGCAGCCTGGAGTTGGCGTCTCCAGCCCCTGTAGTTGGCTTCTCCAGCCCCTGGCAAAGGAAAGCAGTCAGTCCATTCTCCTCCTGCCTCTCCTCTGCCCCCAGGGAAGCCCCTGGAATGGGGCAGGGACCCCGCTGTGATCCCAACCTGACACACCAAGGCTTTGGCACGGCTGAAGCATCTCAAGGAGGCGACACCCTGACATGTGCCAGACCGCACCACGGAGCCCACATCAGAGCTGCTGCGAAGGTGTTACAGCTCTGGAGCAGCCCGCAGCGGGGAGTCTGCAGCTCCACAGAGCCGGTGACTGTCGAAAGCCTCTGCACGCCACCTCTCTGCCGCCACAGAAGATGCTGCCCCAGGTCCTGCTCCCCTTACCCTGCGGGTCTGCTTTCTTGTAGGCGTTCCCGGCGTCCACGAAGCTGGTGGCCGAGTCGTGTTTGCTCTGCAGCTGCATGTGCAGCTTGGCTGCCTGGCAGAACGCGTTTCCTGCGGCTGGGAGAGACACACACCGGCCCTGGGTATCGCTCCGGCCCAGTCACGGGCAGGATCACCACAAAAACAGTGGCACCAGTGCTTCCCAGCACCCAGGGAGGCTGAGAAACACAGCACCCCCCTGCCAAACTGCTGATTGTCCCCATGGAAACAGCCAAGGATGGACTGACATCTCCACTGCAGCAAGTCCCAGGAAGATGCTCAGGCACCCATGGGTCAGCCCCCCTCCATGCACCCCCCAGCAGCAGGGGCTCTACTCACCACTCCAGTTCTTGGCAATCTTGAACATGTTGGCAGCCCTGGTGTACATCTCACAGGCTTCCTCCACCCTGGTGTTGCCCCTGCAACACAGCGAGAGCCCCTGACACCATGCCAGAACGAAACCACCCCCAAAACGGGGCCAGGAGCAGAAATAGGGGTTGGGGTGTCACAGCTGGTCACCCTGATCACTCAGGCAGGGGATGCTCAGCCAGGAAAGCAAGCTCTGGTGTGCAGTAAACTCCTGTGTCGTTTGGAGAACGTAAAGCCAATCAACAGTTAACTGCTTTTGTTAATTAAACATGGACTGCTTCTGGGACTGGCTCCCACAAGCTCATACAGTGCTCCTGATGCTGGATAGGGCCGGAGCACAGAGGTGGTGACATTGCTGCTGCCTCTTTTCCTGCCCCCATCCCTCTGGCAGCCGACCACGTTCCACCTGGGAGGCCAGGCGGCTTTTCGGGAGCGCTCTTTCTTGCCCTTGAAGGCCTGAACTAAAGCCAGCAAGGGAACGCTTCGCCCTGCCAGGCAGCCAAACCCAGGCTGGTTTCAGCCCTTTTAACCCCCCAAAAAATTAACAAGCCCAATTAAAAGGGAGCAGCGCTGGCAGGAGCTGCGGCGCTCGTTGGGAAGGAGCCTCGGCGCCGCGTTGGGCCGGGCTGCGGGCAGAGGATGCCCACAGCAGAGTCACCCCCTCCCCGCCTTCCCTTCCATTTTAAAAGCGATTTTCCTGCGGCTATTTTTAGCCCCAGACAAGACCCGTGGCTCTGGCAATCTCTGCCGGGTAACCCAAAGGATTTTCGGCAGTTCCCCG
Source organism: Zapornia atra (assembly GCA_013400835.1). Taxonomy (NCBI): domain Eukaryota; kingdom Metazoa; phylum Chordata; class Aves; order Gruiformes; family Rallidae; genus Zapornia; species Zapornia atra. The sequence continues at coordinate 2,614 of VZTU01022125.1, read as the reverse complement.
CCTGGATTACACCCCTGGGGCGCTCCCTGCCCCATTAATCTGCTGGGAATGATCTTTACAACTTCTGCTCCCAGGGCTGCAGGCACCGGGCTCTGCCAGGCTGGTGGCTGGGAATATCCAGGGCTCCACAGAAGCACCACGAGCCCCCTTTGCTTAATAATAAATCAATCCAAGGTGGATGAAGGAGGCGTGGGTGGGGGGCCAGACCCACGGGTGTTTCCAGGCCCTCGGGGCACAGATCTCACTCCCCCACACCCTGGGGAACCTCCCTGTGAATTACGAGGTCCAGTAAAAAGGGAGCTTGGCCGGTTTTTTGGGGGCATCGCTCCCGCCAGCAGCCCCATCCCCCCGGCAAAATCATCTGTAAACCCCCCCCAGCCCGAGCCGAACCCCCCCGGGGTACACACAAAGTCCCGAGGGAGGACGAAGGGGGGTGCTTCGAGCCCGGCGGGGTGAGGATGCTCCCCGGATAACGGGAGAGGCCAGCCCTCGCCGGGGCGAAGCCCGGTGACGCGGCGCCCTGGGGGGATTACCGGGTAAAGCCGGGATGAGCAAGCGCAGCCGCCGCGGCAGGCGGAACGCGGCGGGGGGGCACGGGCAGGAGCCCCGGGCTGCAGAGGCCGGGCGCGCTCATCACACCGCTGTGCCCACGAGCAGCTGCAGCGGCGCCGGGGGGACGCACAGCGCGGGAGACGGGGGGAGTCGCTGGAGCCCCGCCGGCCCGGCCCGCCCCCACTGTGCTGGGGGGGCCGTGGTACCCCCCTTCCCCTGCCACGCAGAACACCCAGAAGCTGCGGGAGACCCCCACCCACACAGGAGGGGCCAGGCAGGGCGGGGGGCCATCCCCCCGG